>CALYDF020003787.1:0-26713 GCA_944474145.2 Dicrocoelium dendriticum
ACACACAGACTGTGAGTTATTGACGCTACATGAAAAAACAATTAGCTGCTGCACATTTGACCATGACCACTGAGTTAGCTAATTAAGCTCTGTTAATTTTTCCGAACAGGTAAATTATGTCATCGCCAAAGCTAGATTTATTATAGCACGGATTTTCAATACATTAGGCATGAAAGACTCTAAGTTAGATTGCATAAAGCATACACTGGTCAAATCTTAGAATATTAACAATTAGTGTACACAAATTTGTAAACGTACGACCAAATCACTATTGAGCAAGTACAACTTTAGTTAACCAAACGGTTTCTACGGTCTGGATCAACGAAATACCAACAACGGTGTAAACTGCTGAAGGTAGCAACACTATGGTTCCGAGGAATTATTATTAACCCTATTTTCCTGTTTGATTTAAGGCATACCTGTTCTGGGAAGCAAGATACTGTCCAGTTTGACACTTTCCATCAAGATTCGACTAGAAAAAAACATCCAGCATTCGATTCGCTAGAGTGCGTAAAAGGTTGCGCGCCAAATTCTTTCTCATAAGGTATACAACATTATGGAATAAACTGCCATAATACACTAGACGCAACAACACTAAGCATATATTTCGGGCTCAAGTGTTCAACGAACTCACCGCAAGGGAGGTATAACGTATACTGTGCAATTCGACAACACTGGACGATAATCATGAGAGAGGCCCTAGAACTTTAAACGTCGAGCTGCACATATACCGTATTCCAAAAGCTGCTTGGGTTACGTCTCAACTTGTACATTAACTTCTGACCCTGCTTATCTGTCCTTCTTAGTTTACTTTTTTATATGTTAAATGTTTTATTTGCCACACTTTGGCTACCGGGTTGCCTAGCATTAGAACGTTTCGGTTCAAATTGTTTCACTGGCTCTCCTAACCATCCTCCACTAATTACAGATCACCTGCCTTCCTATTTTTCTTGGCCTTGGTTTAAAAAAGTTAACCTATGTATTCCATAATATTCCAGGTAGTCGATTAACTGTTGCTCTAATAAAACAACAGAGGTGACCAAAGTTTTGTCACTCCAATTCACCCCATCTTCGCCCTCATCATTTATTTATTTTAGACTTGTATGCTCCACATTTGCTAAGGTCCACACTGGCAGATGGGTAGAATGGGAAGCCTGATACTTTTCCGTACATTGATATCATAATGCTCTTCAATATTTCATATTCATTTAACCTGGCTGGAAAGTCAACTGTATGTCAGAGTGGCCCTTGTCTTCTCGGATAGCCGGACTTTCAGGATTTTCGACTGCCTCCTAAAGCCTAACTGTATGCCATAATAATCCTGAGTATAGTGGCCATAAACTGTTACACTATAACTCATTGTGTTATACCACACATATTTTACTCCGTTTGATAATTTAGTTGATATCGCTATCGCCACAACAAATTCGTGTGTTGTTTGACGAAGAAAACGACAAATGTGTGTAACCATTCTAGCATGTGGAATTCACACGATTGACAAGTTCTAAGTAGGAAGTTTTTCTAGCGGTTTCATTGGATCAGGTTTGGTAGATAACAGGGATGTATTCTGGATGCATTCTGCCACTCACTTTGTTGAGGGTGTGAGCAGCCGCCTGTATAGCAACGCCCACGAACTAGTGTACTACATCAAGCGGTTGGAGAGAATCTCCGGGTCATACAACAGTGTCCGAACGTCGAAAGCAAATGTCTCCAGCAAGAAGACACTGATAAGGTATCATTTCCAACGGAAAGTGTTTTCCGGCCATACTAACGAAGGCAAAAGTGAAGACTATTGGATCACACACATTGAAAGACGTATTTCACGGTTGGTAGGCTAGGAACTTCGTTCAGATTAATGAGGTTCTACATGGTGCATAACCACGAGCCTCTGTGAGAAGAAGCTTTAACTTGGTCAGAGGAAGCCCTCGGTTAGAGCCGGAAGAGTTAGAGAAAAGCAGGCTAATGCTTGAATGCTGAAGCCGGTGTTTCAACATCCGGTTCTACGTCCGATGGAAGTTCGGAAAATACCTGACGAACGCGGACTTCGGCAATCTTCGCGAGAGGCACATGTTGCGGCGCAACAATCCAGTTAACATGTTTTTTGATTGGGTAGCTTAAACTGCACTGTTTTGGGATATATACTGGACATAGAATGAAAGTATAATCAGCGAGCGCGAGCCCGGTGTTTGCACGACGAAAACAATCGGATCACCTAATTCGTCTACTTCACGCCCGAGATGCTGGAACTTTACCCCCGGTTTCCTGACTTTTGTTCATTGATCGCACCTGCTACACTAACCAACAGATATATTTTTTATACCAACTACATATAGTTGATGGCTGTCAAAAAAGTCAGCCGGTTGCCATTGCTTTTGTTTGGTGGGAGAAAAAGGCTGCTGTCAGAACCTTCTTCCTCACTTTTATGGAGCTTTTATGTGAGGCTTCTGGCGTCACGTGCATCAAGTCCGATGGTAATCTGGAAATTGTGAACGCTGTACCAAACGTCTTTCTTTCTGCATGTCATTGCTTATATCGCATCCATATAATTATTAATGTCATCAAACGTTATCCGTTATGCACTTCCTTCAGAGGTTTTTTATTGTGATGTACACGTGCAGCTTTTGGGCGCATTTGGTTAATTTGGAAATCACTCTTATTAATTATCAACATTTTTTCCACTGTATCAGTTCCTTATTTCTGCCCAACTTCTGCAGATTACCCAACAGCATGATGTCTGGGGCTGCAACATATGACGTAACCGAGACGAATATGGTGGAGTCCATGCGTCGCTGCTTAATGATGGAACTGCTGAATATGCAATAGTAGGGTGGAAAGCCGTACGAGTGTGACGGATGTACACAAATTATTTGAAGTGAAACCGACGGAGAGCGAAATCGGATACATCTCTCCTCGACCTACATATTGTCGGTCATCCGGCTTTGCAGCGCATGTGCCGCCGGTTAATGCCTCAAGCTATTTTCGTGATATAATCTGACTTGAGTGCAACGTATCCGGTTGTGGTTCCCAGCAGCTGTCAGCATGCAACTATATTTAACGATCGTCGACTGGAGACGGTGAACCACGGTACGTGCACATGCAATACTAACGTGGGATTTAGTCTTTCATGCAGACACCTGTTGCAGTTCCTACAGCTTAACAAGGTGGATGTCAACGAACTACTGGTCCGCCGACAGTGGATGAAAGTGAATAATGGGGTACTTGCCGTTTCAAGTGCACCGTTGGACGCGCCAATAATCGGAAGGCAAGAACCGAGTGCGATTTAGGATATGGCTTTGAACGACCAACAACGCTGTATCAGCGACCTAAGCTAGCGCAATTCGCCCTGTATGCCGAGTTGCAACGTAATTTCGTTCAACAAGCCGGCCCACAAGAAATGCTTCCGTTTACGTTCCCCTTTCCGTGTACCTGGCCACGGGCACAAAAATTGCCGATTACAACAAGCTGCCTGAGTGCACATTTCTGATCTTGGACGTTGCAGCTCTGCATATGTCAGCATTGCCGGAGGGACTTTTCACACTGGCCATCGATAACGCGATTTTAGCGACGAATGGAATGTTTCAATTGCAAGCTCGGATGAAGGAGGCACTATATTAGCGGTTGTACCTGGTGCGCATCCGACAGTCGATGTTTACGACGCAATGCATTTGCCCCGGAAAGCAACAGCTGGCGAACAAACCAAACATACAAGTTTGCAACAATTGGTGATGAATGAAGACATATGCGCAGAAGGCGGCTTACAAGATCCAGAAGAATACGAGGGGCGAACAATACACAGGTTGAATTCTCCTATTTTACATGTTAGTATCATCGAAGCTGTCTTATGCAACTACACAAAATAACTGTTTGCTGGTGCTTTTTCTGCGCAGAGGTATTTGAATTACACTGCGCGGTGAGTTGGCGGCTTTAAGAGGCCCGACATTTTAACTTGTTTTTATTGTTTTGTTTAGAAAAAATGTGCGCTAATGATATCGTTAAATATACGCCACTATACTAATAATTGCAATGCTATGTAACAATGAACGGGTGCTGAAAATCCTGCTTTTCTGTACGTCAACCACATAAAGTCAATCCCTCCGCAGTGTGGTGCGCTGGTGTAATTAGTTGTTTATTGGGAAAACATGTATTTGGTGTTTTCATATGCGTGAATAATGCGAGCCAATAATTCATATATAATTTGTCTTTCCTTCCAGGGTATCAATATAGGGGAGGAAAGAAGGTATGAAGGAAAAAGCCCTAGTGTGCAGTATAAAACGAATAGGACGCTTATGATTATCCTGTAGGTTTCTCTATGTTATCGTCTTGTGCAATGTACGCACATAATACACATAGTACACATAATACACACACATACACATAATACATTTACACATAATACATAGTAAATAAATAAATAAATGATATATTTTTGAATATATCGAAGCAAAGCAAATCAGACATGATCAAAATTTACAAGCGGTTGTGTTTCGGAACAAACAAGTTACAACGTATTTTATTGGTAATGGCCGAAATCACTACTGCCTGCGAAGATTGGGGAAGTAATCATGAAAAATGAAGTCGTAAATGGATGAGGATACTTCAGCTTCAAGTGCTTATAGTGCAGCCAAGGCACGATAAGTGTAAAGAAAACGGTATATAAAGACAGAGACTATATTATTCTAGTACGTGTCAAGAAGTTACGGAAACATGACACTTGTCGATATGCCAGTATGTAGTTCTGGGTAGGGAATGACTCATAGGCGAGTCACATCTGCCGTGGTCGACGCGAACTCCTCATCATCAACCTTTTAAATCCCGCTTTTACGGAGGAAAACTGTGTTGGGGGCTCAAAATGCTAATGAATAAATTGCTGTAATGCCGATCAAACGTCAAAGGCCAGACCGATAAGGTGTGAGCATATTGCCAGAAGCAGATTGGTCAGCCAATCCGGAAATACTTGGTCCGTAAACGCCGCCACCCTGAAAATATCTACTGAACGTGCAAGTAATCAATCAGGCGCCAGCAGGTGAAGGAGCGCATAATCGTGCACCCTTGAGCCAAAACGTGTGGCAGGGGATCAGTGAGAGAAGCGTGCGGGCCCAATCACGCCAATCGTACATCCACTGTAAAAGTCCAGATGCTTTTAGATAGAGTGAACGTGACGAGCAAGCAAAATCCCATGGAAAGAGCGCCGGTAACACAATCCAAATAACAGGGATGAGTCACTGAGACGGAGTGTTGTAAATAGTGTATGTACTCTATACAAAATTCGAGCGTACGCTTAGTAAATGACTTCGTGATCGCGGCCAATCTTCCGGCTTCTCAGAGGGCTAGTCAGAGAGTATCTTATTCTTGAATTTGTCAAGAAGCAATTGAAATTTGACTCTTGTCTGCTTGCCACTACGTAGTGCTGGGTAGTGGTTTGATTCAGCGGCGAGTCACATCAGCCGTGGTCAATGCGAAGCCGTCACCATCCACCGTATAAAGCCCCACGTTATGGAAAAACCACCTTGCGTAATTCCTCTTGTAGTGCTTCGTGCGACGTCACAACTAAACGCACCGAGATTCAGCATACTATTATAGTTCAACCAGGCCACGATCCCGTTCTACAAGGTTCGGTATTGTAAGCACGCACTCGCAATCACCTGTGTTTATTTCGTAGAAGGAAAAGCACCAGCAGGTTGTTCTTCCACTGAGCATTTTGCCGTGTACGATAGAACAATTATGTTGTGCGTATTTTTCACTACACCGAACTGTAATGTCGGCCCAGATAAACGCAACCTACATAACACTGCTAAATCCGTTGCATCAGCCTTGTGTGATATATATAATGCGGATAGGGCATATGCTGACACTCGTCCCATGACGTAGTACCAGAAAAGATTTTGGATGTCAGAGTAATGGGGCCGGATTAATGTCAAGTCAATGTCCTCACGTATAAAACGGATTATCCAAGCCAGATGAACGCGCAAACCATAGAGAAGTCCATATCTATGTCACTCAGTTGCATTATGCTGGACAACCTGATTGCATCGGTACCCTGTTAAAAAATTGGAGCAATTTCATAGTAATGCACAATGTGCCAGCCAGCGTTACATTTTTAGCATATGCTGTAAAGCTCTACGTTTAACCGTATTTGAGCGGTTATTTTGATCTGTACGCAATTAGCACGGAAGATTTTGTCAGTGTGCCATTTCATAAACCTGGTCTATAAATGTTCAAGATGATGGACATCACAACGGTGCGCTTATGAGTTCGTGATAAACCGTTTCACTGAATTAAACTTTTCACATAATACTAAAATGGCATAAGTTGTGAAATCTTTTGAGTCGGCTTCATCTCTCAGTGACACCCGCTGTTACATTATTATCTGCGTATGGACTACTTTGTGCGTCTGATAGCGACATGTGTGCTCGTTTCCCAATGAAACTCCGCATATGAAAACGGATGATTCACGATGATCTGACTCAAATGTCCAATCCTGTAGTATTGCATTCCCGCATATTGTCAACATAGTAGTAGCCTTCTACTAATAATTGACCGCTGTACAATTTCGCATTTACGATGTACCTCCGATAATGCCGAAACAGGCGTGCCTTGCTTTATCGAGCAGAAATTTCATTTATTTATTGTTGTTTAACAGAAACCGCTCCTCGAAAGAGGGAAATGACATATAACTTTGAGCATGTGCATGTGTTCACACACTTATGATATCGGAACTCATTGGATGCAGTACCTTTGTTTCGATGCGGTTGGCCTATTAAGTGAACCTGGTCCAACCTATCCGTATTCCTTTCTCTTTCTGCATCCATATTATTGACCGTCGTTGCGTTGGCCCATTGCACACCAAAGCAAAACAGTAAAAACCGTTAGAACACACGGCTTAATGGAGCTCAGCTTCGCCATAGCCACGCAGCCGTGCTATCAGCGTTGTGCATTAAAACTGGCAGACGTTTACCATTGTTAATCACGTTCCCTGTCGTTGCTCATCTGCCAGGTAGATTAACACTCAGCACATTTGTCTACACGGTTGCTAACTTGGTGTATACCAACGGACTTTGGTCGGTCTTTTTCGTTCCCATTCTCAGACTTACGGAATGGTTGCTGTATACGTCTGACAAAAATCCGACGCCTCTTCGTTATGCAGTTGCCAAGTGGTGCATAAAACGTTTTCAATCTATACGTTTCCATATCTCTGCTCGTGAACTTTATGCACGTGTTCTTTACTACACGGAACTTTCAGTTGGGCGCATCAGCATACACCCTCCGTTGCACTGATAGTTCCCTTGCATCCGCTTAGTATAATGATGGTGCGAGAGAAGGTACCACGCAGTTACTAACAAGGCCCATAATGTTAGGTTATTGTCCCCATGGATATCACGGATTACCTGCGGACATTCAACACTGAAACCATAGATAAATCTGCATGCCAGCCTGGAAGGTGCATGCAGCAAAACAATCTCATGGAATCGGTAACCGTCTACATCATTCGCAAAATCGGTACCACGAATCATCCCGGTTGTACGGTCCACGGAAACATTTTCTCTAGCATAGCCCTTGAGTGTATGTAAACAAATTCGTGGACATTTAGCTTGTCATGGCCAGCTGGCAATCAAGCGAATTATTGCGCGGAGACACCGACAACGTAAACACATGATAATATGATTGTCCGGCACTCATAGCATTGCATTTCGCGTGATCGGGAAGCACGGAAAAGCGACGTGTATGCTACGCTGACTTCTCATGTCAGACACAGGAATGAATCATTTCACGCTCATTTTTGTGTTTCCTATAATGTGTACACATGAATATTTCTGCGGGAAATTATATTGCCGTCATATGCCTTACTAACGCGTACGCCTGTTAGCAACGATTTCCGTTAAACTAGTGCTATGTTACAAGTACCGCTCCCCAGACATCCATGTGAATTTACGCCAAGGTAAGATTCAGTGAATTCGCCTGCAAGCCCCTCTGCACAGCCTTACAGCCAGGCCGGTCGCAACTGTTGCACACACCAAAGTTGAAATGCGAACCGAATGCCTGCGCAGACTTGCAAGGATCGCCTGCTCCGGCCTTAAAAGAGGTACCTAGTAAATGAAAGAAATATTACAGCGGCCAATTATTGACTAATTGTGGGAAATCACACACCGTCAAAATGTTCCGTGCTAATTGCTACAGATCAAAATAACCGCTCAAATACGGTTAAACGTAGAGCTTTACAGCATATGCTAAAAATATAACGCTATCTGGCACATTGTGCAATACTAGGAAATTGCACCAATTTTTAACAGGGTACCGATGCAATCAGGTTGTTCAGCATAATGCAACTGATCGACTTAGATATGGACTTCTCTATGGTTTGCGCGTTCATCTGGCTTGGATAATCCGTTTTATACGTGAGGACATTTACTTGACCTTAATCTGGTCCTATTACTCCTATATCTCGAAACCTTCTCTGTAACTACTCCATGGGACGTGTCAACAATTGCAATAACCTCATATTATACATCACGCAAGGCTGATGCAACGGATTTAGCAGTGTTATGTAGGTTGCGTTTATCTGGGCCGACATTACAGTTCGGTGTATTGAAAAATACGCACAACATAAATGTTCTATCGTGCACGGCAAACTGCTTATTGGAACAACAAGTTGCTTATGCTATTCCTGTCAACGAAATCAGCGCAGCTTATTTGGTGTGCGTGCTTACATTACCGCATCAATCAAATGTGCACGTATTGCTTGTGAGTAAAATGATTTTGATGAGTACTGCTGTTCGTCTTAATCAGCCGACAATTCAGATAATTCAACTACTTACCTTTTCGCCATATTCGGGCTCGTCGTTATTGCGCGTCATTCGGTCCTCTAGGGACGATCTAACACATGACTGCTAGTTGCTTATGTCAACAAGCCCGCAGCATTGTAACTGCGCCATGGAGGACGGTAGCCGAACATCACGAATTGTTAGCTAACTGAGATATAGCCCGACGCATCCTCCACTGCCATGCGCGCACCTGCCGTGCAGGTGACAGCGGTGAACCTTCCGGCGTCAGGACGTCCGGGTTGCGGCAGCTACAAATCGACGTAGCACTTATGGAATCCGTAAGGGCGAATTTTCATTACTTATGAGTAGAAGTATTTTGCTCAGGCCAACCGCTGTCATCTGCAAAGCAGGTGCCCGCATGGCGGTGGCGGATGGTTCTGGCTATATCGCACTTAGCTAACAATTCGTGATTGTCGGCTACCGTCCTCCATGGCGCAGTTGCATATGCTGCGGCCTATTTGGCACAAGCCGCTAGCAGTCATGGGTTCGATCCTCCGTAGAGGACCGAAGGATGCGCACCACTGACAAGCCTAATAGGGCGAAACGGCGTTCTGGTGCTTTTCCGGATAGGTAGTTGATTTATCTGAATTGTCGGATGCTTGCGACGAACAGAAATGTGCACGTATTTCACGAGCAGGAGCGTCAGTGCTCTCATAAACACATGCATGTAACATGAATATCAGGCGTTGTAATTCGTCGCACTCATATCATCGGTAGAACAATTTGCATGCAGCGTAATCGTGGTGTACGCGGCGTGCCGTCATCCGGTCTCCATTGTCTGCAGCAATATCTTAACAAGGCTGTAATAGGGCCGCTTCTACTGCACAATCGTTTGCAGATTTTAGGTTTTATAACTAAAGCAATGTAGTCGCATGCACTGTAGCTACGTGTATAAGGAAATATCTAACATATGTATTAGTCCGCAGAGGTAGGCGAGGGAGGGTGTGCGCTTGTCAAATGTAACGTGCGGGATTTGTCCCCATAGTCCCTTAAGAAAGCGGTTGGAACAAGATGGAGAGATTTGGGCAGCTCTAGCCGGATTGTCAATCATTGACATTGTACACCGTGTGTGGGGTAACAAAGGCGAGCAGTGGTGTGGATAAAGCATTTGCCCCTTTATTGTGTTCAAGGCAGAAGCTGGAGCAGGAGTGAAAGTGCGGTGTAAATCGGCAGCAGCAGGGTGCGAATAAGTTTTGTATGTGTTTTTACTTCTGCGGCGGTCGTCTAAAGGCGACATGGAGCTAGCGATTTGAGACAGTACATCATTTCCTTTTAGAACAATTCAGCTGACCCATACGCAGAAGCAGAGATAAAGAAATCATCCCCATTTTTTGATTTCACAAGTACGGCAACTGTGTCCAGGTAAAGATTTGAATAGGGCGGTAGACTACGACCGCATCTGCTGTTGTGGAATAGGCAACAGGTGGCTTTAAATAAACCGAGCAATGTACTACTCTAATATCACTACCCTAGAACTCATGGCCAACTGACACTCCGGTTGATGGAATGTCCAGAGTAAAAATTAACGCAAGAAGATAATGCGCCCTCGTTGGAGCGGTTACATGTTGCGACCATCCGTCCAAATTGATACGTGCTGATAGACTTGCATACGTCGTTGTTGCAGCACGTGGGATTCACTTTCACTCAGACAGGTTTATAGTTACTGCAAGCAGTCGGTATTCTCACAAACATTTGACAACTATTCACAAGTAACTATAAGTTTGTTGTTATTATTAGTTGAAATATCGGGTGGTCGGTAAACACACCAAAATTGCTCCGTCGATCACAGGATATCAGCCAGTATCCATATTGAGTCCATGCTTTGTGACAAGTTTCCTTGGTTTGTATTTCTCTATGGACTGCGGCTCGCACCCTTCGTTTCTGCACACCATATTGTATGCTGGTCACGAAGTGAGTATACCTTCTCTTTAGCATAAGGGGAAAACCATATTTGCATAACAAACATTGCGTCCCGGTCGGCGAGGAAGGACAGTGGACGCGGGATGTGCAGTTTATTATTTAAGGACCTAGTATTTATAAGCGTCATTGAGGAAGAAATTTTAGAGCCTACTAGCTTAACGGATGAGGCAGCGAAGCCATTGATAGCTACTTGGCCATCTGCAGAAATTGTACGTAGTATGTAGTTGCGCTTTGACGTGGTTGATGTTGGGATGCACCTGTAGTGGCTCATCCCTACCTGGTTTAATAAACAGCAATTTGCGGGGAAGGAAGCAGTGGATCGTTTGGCCTAGGTATCTGAACCGGCATCGTAAGTTTAAAGAAGGTTGCAGTGCGTAATAACCTGGGAGCGCGTGTAGTTGAACGGATCTGTGTGTATTGCCAAAGGAAACCCTAATGGGCTGTGTCACGCAAGGTGTGTAAGGGGTGTTAGGTTGCTGGCGAGAAGGAGCAGGCGCACTATCCGTATTGGGAGGCCAGTAGGAAACATGCATAAACGATTGAGGCAAAATACCGCGGGTGCCGTAAACGAGAGGCAATAATGTGAGTCTATTATTGAAACGTTAATATCCTGCGACGCACAAGGTTGTTCAGTGTTGCTAAATTATAAGCAAGTGGAAGCAGGAGCCTGATACCTATAGAGAGGTAGTGGAAATGCAATGCTGTGATGCTGCGTCAAACAGGCTATTTAGTATTCCTAGCTTGCTTTCGATTGGACGCTTACGTATCGTGTTTTGAAGCATGTTGTCAAACTAAAGTTGTCAGGCTCCTGTTCGCAAGACTGATCTACCGGAGTGTTACTTTTAAGAAGTAGCTTGACGGGCTCCGAGCATCTTATTGTTACTGGTAGTCGATTCCATGCAAAAGCATACTTGCATAGGAAAATTGTACCTCCTATATTGTATTTGGCAGTTATTAGAATAAAGAAATATGGTTCACTGAGCAGGCGATATCGATGATAAATGGTCGTTTGAGTGATTACTGCTTACTGGTTGGAAGCAGCAAGTAGAGGCCACTCTGTGTAGCTGCACCCGATGTCCTTTAGGAACAAAGCGCCTTTAGTTTGGGTTGGGCTGGATATATTTTATATGGGCGAAATTTTAGTACAAGCACTTCTTACATGCCATAGTTACCAGCTTTGGAGATTTGGGATTTTAGACGAAAACACGATATTCTCATTCTGTGGCGTACCCATAAAGGATTCCGCTGAGACTGTTTGCACTTGGTTCGACAATTTAGTATGGAGGGGACGATATCTGTTTCGTAAAACTATGCTGGTCCTATTCCACTGCACCTCTGTTCAATTTATTTGCAATACTTAGTACTATGGAGCATAATTATAAAATTTGGCATGCACAGAACTTGTAAAGTGTGGTTTTAAAATTTGCCAAGAACATGGTTCTACCAATGCGTTCGATTAATGAACTAGCACTTGCATTACTGTAGCTCAATTGTTCGTTAAAGTTAAGTGACGTTGAGTAGCGTATTCCGAGTTCGCTTAATGCTGTGCAGTTGCCTATGGGTTACCATTCAGGGTCAGCACTTTTGGGGATATGTAGAACTTATGGCACATGACACCCCATTCTTCCGGAGAAACTTCCCGCTTCCAGGTTTTGCTACAGCTATCCAGTGCGGTGTGGTCACCATATATATGAGTGCAACCGTTAAATATATCCTACAGGTTGAAGGAGATAAATAAATATATAAATGGTTTATCCTCGATGGGGCGAGGCACGCCTGTGAAGGTATGAGCAGATGGGTACAATAGGTCTAATCGTATAGGAATGGTTCAGAGGTATTATTGAAAAAGGTAGGAACGATAATGGCCTCAGAATTTACACATGGACAAAGGTCGTATATTCATGGCATCGAACTCGAAGATGAGGCTGTTGCCCGGATAATTTAGAGACAACTATGCCGACAAAGCCAGGATTTTCTATGCGGACGTATCCATGCATGTTAAGTGTAATAAGTTGGCATAATTATTTCTGGGTGCAGAATCAGTGTGTCAAGCCAGCTGTAGCTGGCCTAGAAAGCGGGCTGTATGTGGGACTGGATGCTTGATGATAGCTAAATGAATAGGCTTTTGGTGGTCACAAAGCCACATAGATACTAGATGGCTTGCAGCTGAGGCACTGCGTCACGCTTAGTGTATACATATTTCCAGGTTTCTAGCGGACGATTGCTAAGTGCGCTTGTTAAAGAAAATCTTGAGCCAAATCTCCACGACCCTTAACAGAAAAATAAGACGAATTCAGGAAGAAAAGCATACTTGAGCAGCGATGCAAACGATTGCAGTGGCGCTGGGTCGCACAATGTGATTTAGTGATCGTAGTTAATAAGAAGAAAGCACCTTTGCTTGACAACATATTGCGATGCGGTTAGTGGGACTGGATATCTGATGCGGGCGAAAAGAATAGCCATTTAAATTAATCAAGAATTTATTCGCGATTACTTCGTGACACACTAAATCAGGCGTGATAAAGACTATACAATCGACTGTTTCGCAACATGGAAGTTACTTATCATGAAATGCGCTTTTCGCACAACATATTTATGTTAGTTAACGCAATGACTGCTGCACTACTCAGGAACGAAATTTTTCATGGTGTGGCGAATGTCTGGGATCAAAAATGTGTGAAAGCGTGACAAATAGAGTGGAGACGTAAGGTAGAAACAGCGATGTGTCATTTTAGTGCACAAGTTCAAAATATAGTGACATGATGCGAAATCTCGCTCGCACTAACTTGTCAGTATCAGTTTGTGTGGTGGTGGTGATAAAGCCATGTATATATCAGAAGCTACTAAGTTGAGGGGCTACTCAATGCTGTGTGCTAAATTACTTCTGTATTGATGAGAGACGTAGGCTTAAACACACTGAGTAAGGGAAGGCTTCAGCAATACCCCCAAGACTCTTTACAGAAAAACAAAAGGCTGATTCATGGAGAAGTGCGTAAGTGAGCATGGATGCAAACGATGCTAATGCGTTGGGTTGCGCGACGTAATTCGTTACTTAGAAGATACCAACTGCCTGACGAAGAAATAGGTAGCTCCAGTTCTGATGAAGTAAGCAAAGTTATAGGTGGGACATGATGTCCAATGATGACAAAAATGAATAGACATTTTTGGTGATAATTCCATGTCGATATCATAAATCTTTAGTGCACTTTCCCGAATTCAGAAAGTCTTTAGTGTACACGATAGACAAGACATCAGAGCTAGAGCCAACGATGCAGCCGCAGAGACATTCCCCCTTTCTCAATGATCCGTTCATCCCATAGGAACACGAAACTGTAAACGCCACCGGCATCAGCGGCACAGGCACCATCAGAATGTTAAATGCATGTAAATTAGCCACGGTAAAATTTCACAATACTGACAAGCTACGTAGTAGTATGCATGAAAATGGATTTGTACATTTACATTTTCAAAGGCTGTGGCGATAGCATCAGCAGGCCATAAAGCTTTTTACTACAACTCGTGAGTGCAAACATTACTGTGCTATACCACACATTTTAGACTCGTTTTGAAAATTAAGAAATTATGTTGCTATCATCTTGGTCGCTTTTCCTACTACAGCTATGTCGCACTGAAAGTTTGTCGTCTACTAAACGAGATACCTTTCGCGCCCATTGTACTTAGAGTCAGATTCTTTTGCTATTAGCATTTTGTTTTATTCTGAAGTACTTTTCTCCCAGCGTAAGGCTTCCGGCATGAGTGCGCACATGCCAGGCAGATGACAGTGGTTGTATTTCTGAGGCCAGAAGTTTCCGGTTGCGGCAGATATAAACCGACACAAAATTTTTATAAAATACGTAAGGACGAATATAATTTACTTATGAGTACAACAGTTTTGGCGATTATTTTGAATTCGCTGCTAACAACTATATTTCAATTCAGTGAATTCTTATTCCAAGCGCACACTAGACGGCTGGTTCGCTCTATTAAGACATTCGGTCTTCTTCCAAAATGAAAGTTGCGACTGTGAGTGGCTCACTCTAAATAGCCTGCAGCTGAAACCACCGGGCCAATGGGGGACGGCAGACGACCATCACGAATTGATTGCTAGCTGCGATATATCCCAACAAATCCTACATTGCCATGCAGGCAGCTTCTAGGCAGACGACGTCCGTAGGCGCTTCGGCTACAGGACTCCCAGCTACAACGATTATGAATCGAAATAGCATTTTTCTTAATTTCGCAAAAGCCCATTTCTTTACTCATTAACACAAGGAATTTTCCGTTTATTTCAGTGTGTTTCATTCGTCCGAAAATTCAAATAAAACAATTCCCATTCCAAGAAAGCAGTTTCTGCCGCTTCGCCTTATTAGTATTCGCAACCTTTTACATTCTTCGGTATGCTTCCCATGATATAACACATGACTGCTAGTGGCTAGAGCCAACTAGCACACAGCTGAAGCCACTGAGCCATGGAAGACGGCAGACGACCAACATGAATGGTTTGCGAACTGCGATAGACACCGACTCGTCGTCCACTGCCATGCAGGTTCCTTCCAGGCAGATAACAGCGGTTGGCTTTCCGACGCTTAGAATTTCCGGTTATGGCAACAATGAAGTGACGTAGCCATGTAATAGAATCCATAAGGGAACATTTGCAATAATTCTGAGTAGAAGGAGTTTGGTGATTTGTTTAGTTGCTCACAACAAAGGTAAAATCCGGATAAATTAACTCCCAATCCAAGAAAGCCCCAGACGTCCGTTTCGTTATATGGGAACTTGTCAGTGCGCAGTATTTTGTCCTCTTCTGAGGATCAAACGCATGACTGCTTGTGTCTTGAACCAACCAGACCACACATGAATTTACTGATTCATGGGGATGGCGGTTGACCATCGTGAATCGTTAGCTAACTGCGAGATAGCCCGACCCATTCTCCAATAATATGCGGGCAAATGCCGACCAGATGAGCGCGGATGGCATTCGGTGTCTGGACTTCCTGGTTAGGGCAGCAATGAATAGACATAGCATTTTTATTAACTTGGTAGAGGGCAAATTTGTATTACTTGTAAGCAGAAGGATTTGGTTTTTTCTACTCTGTCACAATCAGCCTAACTTCAGATGAATCACCTCCCTTTCAAAAAAGCACCAGAAGGCCGTTTTTCCTTACAGCGGCACGTCATGGGTGTGCATCATTCGGTCCATTTTTGAGATTTAATTACTTGACTGCCAGTAACTTGCGGTAACTAGCCCGCTACTAAAACCACTGAGACAAGGGGACAACATAAGGCCATCGTAAATCTTTAGCTAACTGCTATATAGCGTTACCTAACCTCCACTGCCATGCAGCCACCTGCCAGACAGATGACAGCAGTTGGGCTATCTGGCTTTACGGCCTCCCAGTTAAGACAGTTATAAATCGACGTAGCGATTTTATGAAATCCATAACAGCGAATTTGTATTAACTATAACTAGAAACGTTTGGTGAGTATTTGAATACCTCGCAACAGCCTAAAATTCAGCGTAATCAACTCAAATTCCTAAAAAGCACTAGACTGCCGTTCCGTTTGATGGAAGCAAGACAGTGGTTCGCATCCTTCTGCCCACTTACGAGAATCGAACATACGATTGCTAGTGGCTTGCGCTAACTAGCCCGCAGCTGAAACCACTGAGCTATGGGGGACAGCAGACGAGCATCATGAATCGTTAGCTAACTACGATATAACCCGACCCATCCTGAACTGCCATGCAGGTACCTGCAAGGAAGAGGACAGCGGTTGGCCTTCCGGCCTCAAGGCATCCAGGTTACGGCAACTATGCTTCGACATATCATTTATGAATTCAGTAAGGCATATTTGTAGTACCTATGTGCCGAAAATTTTAGCGAGCATTTTGATTTCATCGCAATCAGCAGAACATTCGTGATGGTCGTCTGCTGTCCCCATGGCTCAGTGGCTATGGCTGCGAGCAAGTTGGCGCAAGGCCCTTACAGTCTTGTGTTCTATCTGTTGAAAAGAACTAAAGGATGCGGAACACTCCGGTCCTTCAAAAGATCGAAAAGGTATTCTGGTGCTTTTTGATAATGAGTGTTTATTTATCTAAATAGTCAGCTGTTTGCGACGCAATCGAATTACGCTAGCATCCTTCTACTCATAAGTAATACAAACTTGCACTTACGGGGTTGCTTAAAATGATACGTCGATTCATAGTTGCCGTAACCGGGACGACGTGAAGCCGTAAGACCAACCGCTGCCATCTGTCTGGCAGTTGCCCGCGTGGCAGTGGAGGATTTGTTGGGCTATATCGCAAGCTGCTAACGACTCGGAATAGTCGTCTAACATTCTTCATGAAGCAGTGACTTCAGCTACAGGATAGTTGACCTGAGCCACTAGCAGTCGTACCCATTCCTAGGAATAGAACCGTAGGATGGGAACTAATGTCGAGCCCTAGTATGACAAAATGGCTGTCTGTTGAATCTTTTTAATGCGTGCTCCTTTCTCTGGATTGTCGGTTGATTGCGAGCTATTCAAAATACTTGCCAAAATCCCTAAATTAAATGTAAGACAAACCCGACCTTACGGATTTCATAAATATGCTTTCTTGATCCATAGCTGTCATAAACGAGAAGTCTTAACGCCGGAAAGCCAAGCGCTGTCATCTACATTGCAGTGGAGAATGGGTAGGGTTATATCGCATTTAGCTAACGTTTCATACATTCGTCTGTCGTTCCTCATGGTTTAGTGGCATTAGATACGGGCAAGTTGGCGCAAACCAAAGGCGGTATTGGGTTCGATCTTCAGTAGTGGAAACATATTTGCGCAACCCTGACGAGACCCAGTATGGTGCAACGGTCGTCTGGTGCATTCTATGAAGGGGGTTGATTTATCTGAATTGTCGGCTGATTAAAAGGAACTCATAAATTTAACCTGTTCTGCGCTAGCGCAAGTGTAGTTTCAGCACTTGGCACACTAGCCCACACACTTAGGTGCCGAACATTAGGGAAAACTCCACCTGATTAGAGCTATGAATATAGATGGATTGCACGGATATTCCCTCCTAAGAGTCAATTTTAATAATGAAAGATGTGCGCGGTATTTAAGGCTACTGCTTGATAACAACGGTATCCATTCCACAGAAAGCTTTCTCCTTATTCGTGATTCCTCACCCTGTCACACTGATCTGGAGCATATATATTCCAAGAAAAGCCTTACAGCTCAGGAAGACTTCTGCTTTTGACACCGTACTTTAATAAACTAAACTCAACTGAAGTTTTTCAAATATCATTAACGCCTAGGTTAATAAAACCATGAGGTTGCGATAGTTCATAATGCTCCGTTCAACGCCACTGGTATATTTATGTTGACGAAAACTTACGTTTTGCTTCAAAAGCAACGCGGGGCGACCTTGAGTTCGCTAAACCGTGTCATTCAGTTGTAATTGCCTCTGGCTCTGCGTAGGTTCGCTCCTAGATAGCGATAGTTACCGTAACCTAGGATTACACTGGATTGTGCCACAACTATAGAGTACGTGTTGATCGCAGGTCGTTAAATAGTACATTGAGGGCTACCGATAGTGCGAAGACTTGCCACACGGCGTTCCAACTTACTAAGCAAAGTTGTACACCTTCATTGTTGTATACCATATGTATTTGATAGGAATTTGACGTTGAATTTCATAGTCTGAAGAATTCACGGGTTAAAATAATTTTGATGGCCGACGTTCCAGAGGCACATTGGCAGAGAGAACAGCGATTCGTTGCCTCAGAGGCACTCCAGCTGAAATATTAATGACAACTGAGGCAATTTTGTGGGTGCGGTTGCGAAACTGAAGACGGCCAAGAAGGCGTGGTCGCAAACATGAGTCAATGAGAAACTGCTACACCCTTGCGTACGGTGACATTTTAACCCACCGGCTACCATCCATACGGGTGCAGTGTGGAAACGTATTGTACGATCAATTAAACGAGTTTTACTGTCAGTTACGACACAAGTATTCTGTTAAGTGGCCTTGCGTACCCTGTTAGTTGAGGCAGAGCGTATCATCAAATATGGACCGCTGCTAACTTTAACTTCTGACCCGACGAATCGGCCAGCTCTAGCTCCAAATGATTTGTTGATACTTCGATCCGGCGCATCAGGCTTATTACTAGAGACTTTACCCGACGTACCCATTCATCGTTTGCCACAAGTACCTTAATTAACTGCCCTGATTTGGAAAAGAAATGTTAGAGAATATCTGCCGCTGTTGCAATCTAGATAGATAGGGCTATATCCGCGTCGGAATTTCAGGTCAAGTGACGTAATTTTGGTCGTCTCTGAAGCCATCGCGTGCAGCACTTGGCATATACGCATAGTTGAATGCATATGTCTATATGTTTAGCTAGTCCATTGGTGTATTGGCTTGCTTCGAGGCGGTTCTTCTCTTTCATGGTCTCGCCCACTTCATTGTATTTTGCGCATGTCGCTGCTTGGCTTTTCTATCGGTTTTCTGTGTTATCAACCGAATTTTGTTATTACGTTTGCGTGTACGAAACCCGTTTTCGCTTTTTACCTTTTGCGTTTATTTTCATTATGCACGGGCACCACAGTTACATCGGCATTGAGGTTTTGTCTTAACCAGGGGATTACGGATCTGTTCCAGTCTTGAAGCTAAACAATCAATGGCTGCGCGTTTAGTTCAAGATTTACAAACTTTATAACGCTTACATGAACGACTATCTGAATTTTAAGCTGGTCGTGATTTTCCTCAAGTAACTACAACGAAATGCCCTAAACATGATTACATCAAGATATATCCGCCCCAAGGTTTTCAAAATGCTGTGTCGTACATAGCTCATCTTAGTGGACTGTGCGTCTTTCGGCGCCAAGCCTGTTCCCTGCAACTTTCGTACCTTGCATGGCTTTGGAGGTTACAGCGCGATCTATCACATGTAGCTTGTAATTCATTGCGGTCGCTGGATGTCCTCCGTGGTTTCTTGGCATGAGCTGCTAGCTGGTTGAGCAAGCCGCTGGTGGTCGTTGGTTCGAATCCTAGTGGATCCGATAGATGCATGTTATTGATGATGCACAGCCGGCTAAACATGATTACTAGTGCATTTCCGGGCATGAAGATGACTATCTGATTTGGAAGCTGGCTGTGATTAACGTCAATTATTTTATCAACATCCCATAGTCATGAGTACGTTAACATATATCCGCCCTAACAGTTTCCAGTTGCTGTGTCGTTCATAGATATGTTTAATAGGTGTCATGTGTTCAGGGCCAAAACTGTCCACCGCATTGTTCGTAATTTGCTTGGAAGTGGAGAATAAGACGCCCTACATAGGAGTTGCAAATAGTGACGTTTTGTTGCTATATCCCGTGGCCCAGTAGCATATACTGCGGACTTGCAATGAATTCCGCTGGTGGTCGTGGGTTAAAAGCTCAGTGGATTCGATGTATGCGCAACGCTGATGATGAACAACTGGCTGCAAATGTATTCCATTGCTCATTCAATACTGTGAACGACTGCCGGATTTGTAAGCTAGCAATGAGGAACCTCAATTCTGTGGATATCCATTTTCATATAATGTCGAAGAAAGTCTTTGCGACTACAGAACATCCACCAAGAGCGTGAGGCAAAATGATGAAGGCGCGATTTGTGTCATCTAATATAAGTAATTAATTTACAGCCAAGGTTTACTGCACGTCCATAAGTGTACGCTTTGTGTGACGGACTTTGTAACAATTGATGCTTAGGAAATAGAGGGATCACTGGAGCCGCTCATCCCTTGGGTGCGTTGCACGATGTGCGGCGCAGTTTGTTCCACATCTGAGTCGGGGGCCTGTTACAGTGACTGGAATTGGACGTATGCTGATCTCAGGCAATAGACACTTGAAGCGTCTTTAGAACCAATTATATACAATAAGAAATTGGTCTCTTTGCAAGTGATGACTTTGAAAGGGCTTCCGTAAGGTGGTGTCAAAGCTTGCAGCGCGCAAAGATGCGTACGACAACGAAGGAAAACCTATAATATTCGGGTGAGCGCGTTGGTTTCCAGAAGTGAATCGCGATGGAGTTGTGCAATTGTCGTTGTAGTATTGTCTTAGTCGTGCGACACATGACGCAAGAAGTATCAGTATTGTACCGGATACTAATTTTTCGGGACAACAACCGAAGTCGTCATTCATAGTGTTGCGGACACCGAGGCGATTGTTCGGTAAACGCTCCGAGCACTAAATATTGGCTTGCGTCGCAGTAAGCGTTGACTTGATTTGGCTGTGAAAAGACTCCACTAAACCGTTAGCAGAAGGATGATGAGCTGCAGTAGGTCAATGCGGACGTCCAATATGCGATTATTTTGCAAAGCGGTGCATGATTGCATCGGGGTTCTATATACCTGGTGATATTGGCGGGGGTGCCAAACACGGATATCCACTTTTTGATGAAGGTTCGTGCCCCTGTATCGGTTGAGACAAGTCGCATCTGCACGACGTGTGGCCAACGTATGAATCGATGGAGACTTTTCTGCAAGTAAATAAAACCGATAGATGGCGTTCGAGGTCCACCGATGACACAATGGACATTTTTTTATCTAGCGTCCGGCATCGAACGGGTTCAACGAACAGTAATTTTGTTGCGATGCATCTTGCCATTCTGGCAGGTAATACATCGTTTCGCCCACAGTTTGATGTAAGAGCGCATGCTGGGCCACATTCAGCGATACGGAATGCAATTGATGGCAGCTCAGCTTCTCGGATGGAAGAGTCGCTACAGGTGTCCAATCAAAACCCGCCGATACCGTTGCCGAAGATTGCATACATCATATCATATCATATATCATATGAAATTCGAAAGTCCAATATGAGACTAAGTCGTGTAATAGTTTACTTGAATGCTTTGCTTTCAACTGCCAAAAATCAATCTTTTTCTTGATAGACAGGTTACCCTACTACGTTGGCGACTTTTCGGTAAAACTTTAAAAGAATATTGCCGAACATTGCGTCTAATACAACATTGTGAGCTGCATCAATGTGTTCTATTGCGGTGATAAAATGTGGTATGTAATCCAACTGGAGTATTTCTCGATTTGCGAAGTGATCAGAGGAACCACGAAAAGCAAAATTGACTGGCTTGTGATCCGTTAGGATGGTAAATGTACGTATTATAATGACTGATCGCATTTTAACGGTAGCAGTAATAGTATTAATAGTATAGTCAGCAGCCAGTCAAATTGACAAAGAGGTAAACATAACCATGTGAATCACTTAAAGAACACATGTTGAACACCCTATCAGCATCATGGCACATTAACTGAATTTAAGCAACACACTTCAGTTACTGTGCTGCAATAGCAAACCAACGGAGCATATTTTGTTATTTGGCACACCACATTTATAAAGTTTTGCCCCTTTTATATTTAAGAATTAAGTATCCAAATATTACGACCATCGGTGCCTTCGCAGTTTGGCTCACATCTGGTGGGAACACCGCGTGAGTAACGAGCCTGTTCGACGCATTGTTTGCGGCCCAGGAAAAGGATCTGAACCGCTCACCATCGTTATTTCCCGCACCAGGCTCCGATGGCTCGGCCACGTGTTACGCATGCCAGCCCACCGACGCCCTCGACATGCGTTGTTTGCTAACCGGGGATGTGGGCGGAAGAAGAGGAGAGGTGGCCAAGCGAAGACTTGGTCCAGGGGAATGTAGTCCCTCACTTCGGAGCTAGCCTCGGTTGGAGCGTCACGACTCCCTGGTTGGGGGTCCAAAAGACGGTGAACACTTTTGTTTGGATACACTTGCTGACATGGCAAGGAGCCGACCTCAATGGCGTTTGTGCTGTGAGTTTCTTTGTCCCTCTTTCTCCATTATAGCCTCCCCCTCCATCTACGATCTCATTTCATAGGTAAAACATAATAATTTTTTTTCTTTTTGCCTAGTAGCTGGCTGGTGTCTTACCAGAACGATGCTTATCCGTTGCTGGTAGCTCAGCTGGCATGCAACTGTTGTATCTATTTTTTCCTTTGTGTATTGTATTACATGTATGTATGTATGTATTTCCTTCATGTATTGCGGAACAATAGCGGAGGTGTTTTCCCACCTCTAGCTGACGTGTATAATGATGCTGATGATCCAAATATTAACAGATAAATACGCATATCCTACACGGGTTTTATTAGGAGCCATGTCCTGAATTGTTTCTAGCCGCCGGCACTCCTCGTCCTTTGGTCCCCTACCAGACAGACCTGTGGATCCAATGGTTGCAAGACGTGAAGTCAACGATTTCATCCGCTGTCGCCAAGTGGATAGTGGACCACCGCGTGGTCCCCTCCAGTTGTGTCGTGCACGAGCAAACAGAGCGCGATAGGGAAACTGCCCAGCTGACATACAAAGGACACGACCGATCCATCTTAACTGGTGCAGCAAAATTAGGTTGCTGAAAGGAATACTCGCATATTCCTACGACAAGATGTCTGGATTCACTGCTGCAAATGTGTTGTTTCCACCACATACAAGCAATCCTCCTCAAGCCTATGTGGTCGAGCGCCGAGAGAAAATGCACGTCGTCTACGCGAACAGGCCATGGCTCGCTTCCATAGAGCAATACCACCCAAAAGGTAACAATGTAAACACGACCCATTAGTAAAACGGAGATATCCCGGCGACCCCACAAGTGCTGCAGTTTTGCAAACGCCGACCGAGATTTGGCGATGAGAAGAGAAACTTCCCTCTGAATGGTACCACCAAAAGACACAAGGCTGGGAAGTTAGGTGAAGCTATCCGCTTGTTCAAGCTGCGTACCTTCAATATTGAACACGTTAACAGTTGATTGCCAATCCAGAAGCAGCACTTTACACTTTGACGGTGCAAAGCACATTCCGTACCTAGATGACTCAATCGCAAAACGATCTAGAATGGTGTGCATGCTCGGTGAGTCCTCACCAAGTAAGAGGATATCATCAGCATAAGCTAAGCCGGTTGCTCGTTTGCCTGGTAATATTTGCATACCAAAATTTTGGCAACCGTCTAGAGCTCTCGACAGGATGTCTTCAATCGAAAAACTGAAGAGGAATGGTCACAGGGCAGTCTTGTTACACACCGCTACTGACAGCGAAGGACGAGGAAAGCTTGCCTTTCACCGACTCTCCGCCAGGGATTTTGAGACACAGTGCATGTAGGATGGCAGTATGCTTCTCTGGGACACCGATTCTTAGCACACAACGCTGTAGTGCAGAACAATCAACCGAGTGGAATGCGATGAGGAAGTCCAGGAATGCAACGATTGTAGGCCTTTGATAAAGGTGGCAGTGTACCAGGCTTTGACGGAGTGTAAATATCTGATCCAAACACCAGAAACCAGGTCAGAAGCCATCTTGTTCTTCCGGTACTGCAATTCGCGAATAGCAGATAGTCTACAGGGTAGAATGGATACCAATATTTTGGAGGCAATAAAAAGGAGACTAATCCCCGGTGATTGTTACACAAAGTGCGAGCAACATTCTTAAAACTCGGGACAATAACTGACCCGCCCAGAAAAGAAAGCACCTTTTCTTCATACCAGATTTTGAAAAACAGTGATGGCTAGCTAATGAAAACTATGCTTTCATATTTGAACAGCTCCGGAGGAAGTCTGTCTGAGCCGGCAGCCCTGAATCGGCTTAAGTTTTGGATCAGAAGCATACTTCCGCTTCGCTGGCTCAAGCACCATCTCACCGCGCTCGATACTGCACAACTTAGGCAACGAAGCGTGTCAGAGATTTGACCGGCCTCCCCTACTCACTCAGGTTGAAGACTCTGCAAAGTTACAGTGGACATTATCGAGGTCTAAGGGGCGATCTCATAATGGTGTACCTGATCCTGAGAAACCCCGACCAACCAAACCCCAGCTAAGAGCTCATAAGTTTAAATTGGTCACGCCGTACAGCTGCCTGGAAAGTCGGCGAAACTATTTCTCCCTTCGAGTGTCACAGCATTGGAAAGCCCTCCCGGAACATGTACCTAATGCTCCCACACTATCGCTTTTCAAAAAACGTCTTGACGAAACTCTGTCACAGTTACACTACGTGCAATAGCCAACGACCACCAGATGCTGGCACTAATGCACAGCAGACAGTGGACAAAGCCATAAAACTACACGGGAATGAGTCACTCCAAACCTCTTGCACACCAATTAATAAAGGCTACTATTGTAGAAACTGAATTTCTGTATCCTGTCGACCTTAGATAACTGCACACGAGTAAGCGTTGTGCTTGCTACATTTTTTCTCGCCTATTACCTGATCAATATCCACTCCCCTTATGACTGTGTGTGCGCGCATTCTAATTTCAAACCCTTTACACAACAGTGCAGTTAAATCTGCAATCGCCCAAACCGACCATTCCACTACCACTTGCTCTAGAATTTCTCACTGTTATAACTATAGAGGAAAGGTCATGCACCTGCTTTTTACTCGTTATAAATCATTGTTCATTGTTCCTACACGTGTTGACATTACGCGAAGTAGGCCGCCGTGATCATAGTTCTTTGCCTTTTTTCATAATTTGGATTAACCATTCGTTTTAACCTCGGTCCCCTTGTGGATGCACAAAACGCGTTAGTTTACTCGTTTTACATTATAGGTTGTACATTTTCTTAGTTGACATTTTCATTCGTAAAACATATATTAATATTATTTGCAGCGCATTAGCTGAGATCTTTCTCGCCTTTAGCTAATATTTTGCATGAAATGAGTACTACTCTCATCGCGGAAAATTAATACTTTGTTGATAGGATGACTAACGTCAAACACTGGGTACTTACATAGCACGCTAGTATTACTCTCGGTTCAGATTACCTCTCCATATTCTTTAGATATCGCATAAAATTCGGCAGTGTAATATTTTCACTCGTCTTTTGACTTCGATTACTCACTTTCAGTAACCGAGCTCTTGTTTCCACGAAAGAAGCGCTAACCAGTAACGTGGACAGAATATAAACTGCTGTGTTCCGAATTGCAGGTTTTAGCAACAAACGGTTCGATGCTATGCACATCAACATCAGTGCTTTTAGAAAAGCCTGATCCGCACAGACTCATAAACCACTTTACTTACTCACAGTGACTTACGTTTCTGTCCACAAAACAAAACCATTCTGGCTGCACCATCGCATTCTAATGAATTTATAACTTTCAGATCTACTCAACAGCTTTGGTTGGATTGGAACGAAAATGTTATTATCCGATATCTGACCAACTTACTATATCTATTACAGGAATCTTTCAAACACAGATAAATTGGCAATAACCCTGCAATCTGTACAGTACAAAAGTTACTAGATGAAACAAGTGGCTCTAGATGAATGTTGCTAAGTTCATAAGGAGGAGTAACGGAGTTCCTTTATCAAACTGTGAGTAGATTAAACGTTTCTAGTCTTGTATATGTTCCAGGTTGGTGCATAACTGCTTGTGGCATACGGCTGCACAGCACTTGTTGGAATTGTAACACGGTTCTCGTATTTTTCGACAACGAACACATTCATCATGCATGAAATGCGCGCCTGAACAACTATGACCGGCTGGTAACCATCCGCAAGTTTCTCCAATCTCTCTGCATGTTGTTGTAAAAACGACATGATCAAAGATAAGGAGGGAATAATTTCGTAGAACTTGACGCATTCAGGACGAGCTTGTAATCTTTGGGCTACTATATTATTCATAGTCTTACAACTCCATTACCGTCACCAATCAGCTCATCGCTGTGTACCCAAAGCAACCACGGAAACAGGTGTTTTAACGAATGTCGATCATGTTGTTTATAAAGTAGTGCTCTACGGCTTTCTGGTACACTATTTGCTTTACATATCTCATCAGGTATTCCCACTTGCAACATTCCGGTAACCTATACGCTTAGCTAATCAATGTGAAGGCTTAAGGTAATCTCTTTCATTAAACTTTTAATGCACGAGCTAAAAGTATTTAGTAGTCGGAACTCAGTTGGTTAAGGCAAAGGAAGTTGCTGACCC
>CALYDF020003789.1:0-26487 GCA_944474145.2 Dicrocoelium dendriticum
GAGAACAGAGCACTTGGTCCTATTTCTGGGCATCAAGCATAAGGTGGACCACTCCCAGGGCCCATTCAAGGCACGCTGAATTGCCTCAGGACCCCCGGGATATCCACAATATTCCAGAGCTTAAGATCGTCAGCAAACATTAGTGATGACACTCCTAGCTCCTCTGGCAAGCCATTTACATAAATCGCGAACAACAATGACCCCAATACGGAGCCCCGCGGGATACCACTATAGGCAGCTTGCCTGAGCGAAAGGCTACGCCCCACCCGTACGCACTGTTCCCTCCCATCCAAGAAAGCAGACACCTATTTAAGGGCTCGACCAGATATACCGTAAGATCTCAACCTTACTGTGAGTCGAAGATGAGGAACAGTGTCAAAAGTTTTCGAAAAGTCCACCAGTAGCACGTCTTTAGTGTGGCCACTGTCTACCGCTTCGGCCCAGCTTTCATGTGCTACAAGTAGTTTAGTCTGACACGAAAACATCATGCGGAATCCATGTTGCGCAACACAGAAGGTTGAATCTATCCAGGTGGTTCTCCACTGATTCCCCTATCAGCCTTTCAAACAACTTGACTACTACGCTTGTCAAACTGACAGGCCAGTAGTTCGCGGGCAGAGCACTGTCACAGCCGTTAAAAATCGGACAGATGATTGCCTCCTTCCATTCCGAAGGTAGGATGCAGCTGTCAAGCGATATTGAAAACACGCATGTGAGAGGACCACTCATCTCAGTGGCCAATTCGTGCAACAGCTTCGAACGAATTGAATCAGGACCGGAAGCTTTAGAAGGATAAGTACCCTGCAGTAGCTCTAGGCCTGAGTCTCCGTTATGTTAAACTCAGCTAAGCAAGAATCCTCTGGAACTCTTGAAACCAATTCAACCTGTGGTAAAGAGGTCTCCCGAGCAAAGACCCCAATATACTGATCACTAAGTATACAAGCCTTGTCATAGTCAGTTTGCGCACGGGTCCCGTCTGCTCGCAATAACGCTGGTATAGACAGTTTTGCCCCGCTGCGTCTTTTAACGTAAGCAAAAATCTTCTTGGGATTAACTGCGGCCGAGTCCGCTAAACCCTGCTCGTACTAGAGACGAACAGTCCTGAGAGGTTGCTTACATTTATTTCTAATCTCTCGATAACTATCATAGGTACTGGCTGATGGAGCTGCTTGGTAGGTTCGCCAGCATCTAGACCGTTTCTTGAGTAGACGATTGACTGTGGTATCTATCCATGAAGGCTGTGCCCGTAATCCTCTTTTCCTCTTGAGTGGAATATAGAGGGTGGAAACCTCCGACAGTCATGCTTTGAATTTATCCCAGGCTAACTGGACTGAGTCGGCCATCCAGATCTCACAGTTCCGAACTGAAGCCTTAGCTCGCATTGCACTAAAGTTTGCCCGCCAAATATTCGGGAGCCATTCAGCGGCTGTCTGTTGGTGCCTTAGGAGAGCACCGAAAGAATATGCGTGCGTGATGGCTGGACCCTTGGGGTGCATCGTACGAAACGTCAGTTACGAAGTCGAGACTTAAAGAAAAGCAGAACTAAAGTAGTTGGAGTTTGGTTGTTCATATATCTATTGGGGAAGTCCACGAACTGGTGCAAGTACACTTAGAGGATCAGCTCAAGCAAGACTGCACTGAATATTCCTGATGCCGAAATGCACGCAAGATCGGCCCAACAGACTTCCCGGAGGTCGAAATCCCCTAGAACTAAACAATTATTCGCGGACTGAATGCGAATGAAGTCAGTTATCCCCCTAGAAGAACTTCCAGGACTCCTGTATATCACTACAACTGTAAACTGGGTAGAGGAAGTGCACAAATCAGCCGATAGGGCTTCAACAGTCTGATCTGACGACTGGAATGTGCAGGTCCTCAACACGTCTGTTACAGGTCACACACAGTACAAAGCATCCGCCTTGACGATCAACAGCGATCAGCTCTAAGTAGTGCGTTGCCAGGTAAACACCTCACCGTCCGTGATATCCGGAGACAACCACATTTCAATGAAAGCAAGTATGTCGGGACGAGATTTGTCTACAAGTAGACCCAACGCGTGCACCTTGTTACTTAGACTACGCACGTTGCTAAGTACTACCTCAAGAAACTCGGCACGACCATCTCTGGGTCGTGCGCCATCAGGATGGATTCTGGTAGGGTGGCAAATAACTCCAATCTGACCACCTGAAAACCCCCAAGACGGAGACCTTTCTCTCCAGCCGCCCGTCTAGTTTTGAGGTATTTGTTATCCTCCTTCAACTTCAATCTATCTGCAAATGGAAAGCCTGGCTGAACGCTGACACCACTACCCTTAAGTTTGAATGCAAACCGCAGTAATAATTTGCGTTCGTCCGAGATATAAAGGACCATGCGAGCTAGTCAGGGTTGCGGATTTGTACCGATAGGGACGTTCCCCAGTCTAGTCAGCTTTCTGACAGGGACAGCAGGGAAGCCAGATGGAAGCAGCTTGGTGAAGCATTTGCAACTAGAAAAGCTGCGTTTACGGAAAATCTGTCTTGCGTGAACGAAATTCACCACAAATGTATTCCAGTGCGGCGGCCAGGGGATAAAACACTGTCACCCACTGCGCTCCAATGGTCACCGCAGCGGACATTTTTCGGTCACTCCTGTCATGTAGGATGCCTACGCGTCCAGCGCTGTTACATACTAGCGAATACTTGATAACCTTCACTGGTTATGGATTTATGTTTTTAACTTATTCCTGCCTGGGTTTCATGCCGAAACTTCTTTGGCTTGGGTCGTTACTAGTTGACATGTGCGTCAGACATCGGTTACTAACAGTTATGCATTTCAAATCATAAAAGCGTCCTGCGCCTCTGCGTTTCGCTTTTAAACCCATAGGTTCTGGGTTCAATGTTCAGTTTGACTATCCTCTGATAGGTTCAAATCAAAATACGCCATAAAAGACCTAAAAGCCCGTCACGAGGCGGATGAAATGAATGTGCGGGTGGTAAGCCGGCGGCTTCCGTCCTCCCAAAGGCTGTTCTAGTGGCCCACGATCCCAATTTCCTTAATCTGATGCTCACCAACCTGCTTAACCTGAAGCATAAGATGTGTGAAATCGGCCCTGTTGTGCTAGGCTTCCGGCCGAATGTACTTGCATTCTCTGAGACGTGGCTGTTCTGCGACATCGTAGGCAGTGATGTATTACTGCCGGGCTACACTCCGTTGCAATGTGTTCGCACTTCAAGCCGTCGCGGAGATAGAGTTGTTTTGTACGTCAGATCTACCTTAACTCTTTGGTGTACATCTATACTCAACTCCCCAGATAGAACTGCTGAGGTTCTTCCGGTGGGTGTGCGTTCCTCCTTTATGTGTACCAAAATTGTATTGGTGTACCGAAGCCCGGAAGTACAACAAACGGGCTTATTGATCTCATTTGCAATTATTTGGCAAATATACGTCTGGTTACATGTGATTTTACTACTCCTAAAGCTGATTGGCGAAAGTTTTAAGAACTAGGGTTTTTTCCACGGACCTTACATTTTCATTACATGCATTTTGTAGCGGTTTTTACTCTAGCCCACTAAGTTCATTGAGGGCCAAAACCCCTCCCACTTGGATCCTATCTTTTCAAAGTCAGTGGACTATGTACGACGGCCTTTACGATCCATTGGAGGTATGCTGGGTGATGCTTTTCGCATCTTCAGAGCCACTAATGCCAGATTAGACAATGGTTCAAGGCCAGACAAATTCGGTTGCCTGGTCTTCCGGGTTGGGCGTTAGAGTGAGGGTGACTCCGTAAAACGGACTCTATAGACCAGTGCCAAAACCCCGCTGCCTTACGGTCTAGTTTTCGAACCGAAAAGCTTTGCTTGAGAACCCTAATCGTTCTGCCTATGCCTGGGTGACTTGACAGGGTCTTTCCCACACAGTACAACAAAAAATTCCTTTATAATCTGGCCGTCGTAGAAGAAAATCAGCGTACACTGTCTGCTGCATCGAGCAAGGTGGATAGGAGTGAGGATGCTACTGCGAATCCTCATACTCATTGCCTATGCACGTTAGCTGCGGGTGCGATAAACACCTCAGCCAATGTTTCGCAATACAAAGAGATAATATGATAGAAAGTGCAATACAAAATGTTCAATACCCAGCAAACGTAATGTTAGATATTATATTATGGATTTGGAATGCAGTCGTAATTAGAGAGGAATCTAAAGGGTAGGGGATGGGCAAGGGAGCTCACAACTCAGAAGCATTTGGAGCTGGCTCTTCCTCATATCAGCAAGTATATCCAATCAAACGTGTTCATTGGACTTGGGACCCTAACCCGGCAGTTAGGATGCACCAACCGATGCTAACTTTGAAATGTGGGTCATTATTTCTCTTGATCAAATCATCCGTTGGCGTTTTCTTCCATCCACTCCCCAAGCGGGTAAACAACGCACGACGGGATTCGGTGTGACGGCATGCGCAACACACGTACTATAATGGTGCCGAGCGGTTCACTCTTTCCTGCACCAACTACACAACGCCAAACATATTCATTGTTCACGCGGTGTTCCCACCAGACTGCGAAAGCAACGATGGTCGAGCGCAACTAGCCTCTTGATATCTGTCGAACTGATGGGTCAGATTTTGCAACCGTGTACAAAGGTTATGCGGACGGTTGCGTTATAAACTCTGTCCTTCAAATTGAGAGGGATGTTTCCTCGGCGCCACGGTTAGGGGAAACTGATAAAAGCATCCCGAGCTTTCGCTTTACTGTTCGTGACTTCATCTTTTATATGACAGACGCTAAAAGCGCTGTCGAAGAACTTTAATTCCTGAACGACTGATCACAACCAAGAGTCAGCGCAGGACTGCGTCCTTGCCCATCTTGGGGAAGGACTTTGTATTTCGTGGGCGCAAAGCAAAGTCCATGACGATTGACATTTAGTGCTAATCGGTTCAGTGCCGTTTGGCACTTTTAAGAGTTATGACAACTTAGGGAAAAGTCGTTGGCATACTCCAACACAATACGTCGCTCACCGGGAAGCAGCTCCAGGTCCCGTAGGTCGTATCCAGCGAACACTGTTCCCATGACTTCGTCAATGGCGAATTTAAAGAAAAGAGGCGACAGTGAGCAACCTTGTCTCACACTGTTGGAGATATTGAAGGAAGGAGACAATTTGCCTTAAACCCTCACCCTGCCCGAACCATGCGCGTACAGCGCGCTTGAAGAAGAGCTTTACCTTTCGACGGTGCAAAGCTTAGCCCGAATCTATTGACAGCCAGAGCTAATTGTTCCAGTGCAGCCTGACACGTTTATGAGCTGTCTCGTATTAGGGAAATGCCCTCGGCATACTCCAAGTCAAGAAATCGGTCGGTCTTGGTATGCTAGTCATTTGTCTTATGTTTCTATTCACCTGCAATCGCGGGGCGGCGCTCTGGTGAAGTCGCTAAGTCTATGCTCAAGCAGGAGAAAAATGTCAGTTCATCCATTTCTATTGGAGCTCACGATCCTCCCTAAGACTAGATGCATCAACGTGCGAACTTTGTTACAGATTGGGCAACGGGCAGCACTTACCCGAACACTAGAGACCCCATCGATCGACATCTGCTGTTTATCGGAAACCCGTCTACAATAGTTGAGCTCTTTGCTTACACTGCGATCTCCCACATGGGATACTTGCGGTACTTTCACATTGCGCTTGCTCGGAGATGATGCATTGCTTTGAGCCCCTGGGCTGAAGCTGCGGTTATGGATGAATCCCAGTGAACAGGAGGATGTGCGCTATTAGATTAGCTTGCTCATTCAAAGCTTCAAAGTAGCGCGTAGGCAAACTTCTTGTTTGTCATTGCGACCTACACGCCCACAAACTGTAACACGGACTCAGTTGAAAGATGACATCTATCACAGAAAAAGTGTGCATACTGTGATGTTTGGTGATCTGAACACCCAAGTTGAAATGCTGACCACTGATGCGCTGCATCTGGGCGGCCAGCATGGTGTAGGTTCCCGTAATGATGACGTTGGGCGGTGGTTACTCCTATGTGAAGATGTCCGTCTATTTTTCGCGTACAGCACTCACTGAAGGGTGGCATGGCGCTCACCATACTTTGACAAGCAGTGGACACAAACCGATCACAACGCTATGTTACCGTTGGAGAGGTTGGGTTAAAAACGGCATATTCCAAATAATAAAACTCATATACTTAACATGCTTTTCCAGTTCTAAGCTCCGAATGGGCACAAGATATTCCTTGGCGTCCTGACATTGGGATTTTGTATTTCATAGGAAAAATATCTTAGGATTTACATGACCCATTAGGTGTGAAGAAATAGAGTCGGGTCATATGGAAGGACCAAGTAACCTTATAGCGGGTTGGATTCGCGTTTTAGCCATATCTTCATCGGGCTTATGTGGCATTTGAGGAGAATGTACGCCGGCTCGAAGCGTGACACCCCACCACGCCCTCTGATACAACTAGGGAAAGAAAAACAGTAGCGTAAAGGAAAAATGTCCCCCAACATCCTGTAAAGCGGGAGCGTTGGGGTGGAGCAACACGCTGTTGTGCCTAGTGAGAAGTGGCAGGGAGATGACTGGGGCTAGTCTGGTGTATGGTATTCCAAACTGCAGGTAGTTGTCTCAGGGGAGATCACGATGCAGGTCGGCAAGATGACGGTCCAGGCGAGTCTTGAAATCATCCACAGAAGATGCCGAGATTACGTCGGTAGGCAGGGCATCCCACGTTTGGCAGACTCGCAGAGCGAAGAAATGTCGCCTGCAATTCACCCGGCTGTGCTGATGTGTGAGCCGGTGTGGGTGAACACAAAGATGGGAGCATGAGTGATGCAGTTTCAGTAAGTGGCGACAGGAGTGTCCAGGGTTGGATAGGATTGCAGATAGGAAGATCAAGTCGCCCCGAAGTCGTCGGTATTTCATGGATAAGTGACCAAGGCGACGGAGCCGTTGTGAATAATCCAAGTGTCTGAGACCCCGTACCAAGTTTGTCGACCAACATTGGGGGACTTCAAGCATACGCTGGTTTTTGAGTAACTAGGGGCTCCAAGTCTGCATAGCAAACTCAAAGTGAGGACGTAGGAAGGCATTTAATAGGAGGTGGAAATTCCGTAGGTCAATCTGGCCGAAGGCACGTTTTAACAGTCCAAGCATGCGGTTAGCAGCAGAGGCTGCTTTTCGGCAGGAAGCAGATACTGAAAGCTTGGTTTGAGTGATGATACCCAAATCTCTTTCAGCGAAAGAGATCTAGAGGGAAGACTCTTCCAGGAAGTATATTGGAGAACCGGAGGAGCGGGTGAAGACGCGACATTTCGAAGAGTTAAATAGGAGGTTATTTTCCAGTGACCACTGGTGCATACAGTTGAAGTCTCTCTGAAGTGCGCGGGTATCGTCTGGAGCATTGATCATGCGTCACAGCCTCGCGTCGTCGGCGTAGAGCAGCATCAAGGACTCGAGTTGTGTTTTGATCTCATCGATGAGGTATAGGAAGTATTCCGGCCCAAGAACAGACCCCTGTGGAACTCTGCTTTTCACAGGAATACGGGAGGACAGCTGTCGGTCTGTGCGTACTTAGACGGTACGTTGGTGACGGAGAGCATGTATGGACGAGACCAAAGTTTCTTTACTTTGGGTGAAAGATTAAAAGGAATTGTATGGTGATTAGGGAAACATTAAAACAGACACCAAACCGTATAAACATCGCATTTAATTTAAGCTGAAACCATTTTTATACATTGTGGCATTATCAACAAGAATGGTGAAAGACGCAGGTGCTTATTCATTTTCAGCTCGTACATGTTGATGAGGTGAGGATGTGGTTAATATATTGGTCAACCGGCTCAGGCATTTTGGTTTGACTGCGCTAGGCGTATGTAACTAAGAGGGAAAACGAAAAAAGTAATATTCTAAATAGGGATGAAGATGTAAACAGAATCAGTTAGCTTCTCTTTGCTGGCTGACATGTTTGTATGAGGGAAAACTCGGGGTACTGAGACCCGAATAAGACTGGCATAATTGTGCTAGATTTAGAAGCTGGTTTAAATAGGGATGCTTCACTGGATTGACAAGACTAAGCAGTAGGGTTGCTGGCGGTAGGTTCCAGCCGTGGCCAAAAAATAGTGTGGTAGAGTCGCGGTTTGCACTTGTTGGTCACCGGTAAAACTACTTGAGCAGCAGATGCTACGGTGTGTTCCATCAAACATGTGGTTTTCCATAGCTTGTTTTCTTGTAATGTAAAGGTTAGATCATTAAATGGAATGAGCCGTCTCAGGGCCTGACATTGGGATACATGGATTTTTGTCATAAGAATCAGCTAAACGGAAGAGCAGTAGAGCGAGGTGCTCCGCAAATGATGCCTGTAAACATATCGTCCCGTTGTCTAGAGGATTACCAGCCTGCCTTGTTATACGAGGGCGCGAGTTCGAGCCTGAATAGGGGACCAGGCGAAATTCGCAGTATCCTTAGCCGATGCACGACTGTTGGTGGTTGCGTGGCAACGTAGCGCCGGAACTGCTGATACCTCTTTATACCAGATAGCAGCCCTTTATTTAACCTTAGGTTCTCCGTAAGTTTTCCTTAGTAAGTATATTCGTAGCTTAGACTTTTCTTGGTCTGATACATTAGTGATGCCGAGATCAACATTATGGGGGCAAACTTCAGTGCGAACATCGGTTTTCAAAGGTGGCTGGTTAAACTTCGTGCTAGAAATATTTGTAGAAATACTCCTTTTTTCTGTACTCTTTCTACTGGAGTCCGATCAGCTGTCGTAATTGTAGTGTTGAAATCACTATTCGCTACGATTACATTCCGGATATTAATAAACAATCGGGTAGCCTAAGGGGCCTTGCACCTTAGTGATATTGGGCAGGTTCTGTGTGCAATTTTCCCATGCCCTACAACGGCATAGTAGCCGACAGAAGTGCGTGTTTTTCTCAATCGGTTGTGATTAGATGAAGATGCCAGCTCTATCCCAGTGTTCATCGCATTGGGTTTTCAGCGGGTCCAGAATATATGTTAGTAGTGTCGCCTTATGGTTGATTCTGTATTCCAGGGCGTTTGCCATCCTCCCCAGTGTTGCACGTGATGCCTAGTCCATTGTTGTTGTTGAGAGGTAAGTGTGTTTTGTGTCTGGTTTCAGCGGAGGGATGCTGTGGTAGTAATGGTCATAATCATCAACAACAGTACATCAAGCATTTGAACTGGTGCTTCGCTGCCGCACAACCGCAACGGCCTACGGAATGAATGACCAGTGTGAGATACGGGGACCATGGCGTAAAATGTAAGCAAACATCCAGGCGCCTACAGCTTGACAACGTGCTATCACAAACAGCTGGCTATGGTGCAGATAAGGCGGCTCTGGCGAGACAGTTCCTTGCGGTTTTCACTGTCTCGCATCATACTTAGTTATTACTCCGGAGATAACTGAGCACCAACCACACTTTAAACAGGCAATTGTGACTGGGTGACGACGTCAATGGCTCCGACTGCGAGCCATGTCCTGTAACGTCTCGAGGCAAATACAAGGCGGGTCACATGGACTCCAGTCTGGGAGGTGAGATGGATCAACAGCACCCGATTTGGTTGTCGGCGACTTGATTTCTCGCTGGCAAGTCAACTTTTGGCCCTCTGGAGCGTTGGGCCAAGCTGCATCCGGGAAACAAAACAAGGCCTCCCTCGGCAAGCGATAACTGGGCATACCGATTACGTGCGCAAGACAACACGACTCATTCAATACTGTATGCGTTTCCAAGCAACTTGCCTTATTATCATTGTATAGCACTCGCCAACGCACACCGTTGTTGCGGACACGCTGGTGCCATCCGACATTAGCAGTGTTTCGTAGGCCGCGATGATCCGAGAGTTGAAGGCGCCTCAGATACTCAGACTGAAGGAGCCTAGTCTCGCTTCCATAGAGTGGGACGGCTCTCTCTGTAGACACGGCATGTTAAACCGAGCGAAACCAACTTCTGACGCTACAGATATCGCAGGTTCAAGAAGACAGTTGTAGGTTTCGCAATACGTGACCTGATTTCAGTGGTTGTGCGTCCATCGTTGCTGATGCAGCTGCCATGGCAGTTGAAATGATCAACTATATCAGGTTCCTCGGTATCGAAGGCCAAGGCGTTATCAAGTTGTTGGTAGGCCCGCAACAATACCTGGCATTTTTAAGGTGCGTAGCGCATGCCAAATGATGGGACCACTCCAGAGAGGTTAGTCAGGGTTGACTTGGTGGCCCCAACATTGTTACACATCAGGACATTCCCGTCGGTTTTATTAGTGGTTTTGTGTGTTTGTTGTGAGTCGATTGACGATGTGATGTTTCCTGTGTGTCTCTGTGATGTGTATCAGTTCTGAGTATGTTAATATTGTGTGCTTTCATTTGTTGTCCGTTTCAGCGTCATTTCGCGTGAATGAGGAAGCGGTTCAGGAACCGGCGGTGAGTATTTGTTTTACATTGTGGCAATGTGTTATGATGATGCCAGCGCTGTGTGTTGTTGTGGTTGAAGTGGATGTGTGTGTTGTTTGTGTTGTGTTGTATCTATCTGTTTGCCCGTTGGTTTTTCTGTCTCCTTGTGGTCACTATGTTTAGTGAGTTGTTTGATTGCTTGTTTTGTTGTTTCCTTGGCTGGTTTATTGATTGGTGCATTCACTGATTAAGGAATCGCTGTGGTACCATGTGGGGACGTGCTTTGTGGGAGTAATTGGTCTTTGGTTGTGGCTATTCTTCTTTATATGTTGTGTGTGTGTGTGTGTGTGTGCGTACTTTGCCTTGTGCGTGCTATGGTCGTATGGGTTTGTCACATCTGCGTATCTCGTGCGTGTTGTGTGGCGGAGGGTGTCGTTGCGATTGCCTTGTTCAGTGATGCTGCATGGTCAAGCGCGCGTGGGTATTTGTGGTGGTTGTGTTCAATTGTCGATGGGATACTTATGTTGTGTGTGTGTGTGTGTGTGTGTGTGTGTGTGTGTGTGTGTGCATTAAAGACATGGGAGGTATGATGTAAGTTTCGTTGTTGTTGTGTTGTTTAGTTGGATGTGCGGGTATTACGTGGACGCTTAATTTGTGTATTAATATTTTGCAGTAATGTATGTTTTCTTGATGTTATGCTAGCAGCGGCAACCCCGGCGAATATTGCGAGGTCGTCGTAATCTGGTTGGATCTGGTGATTTGGCGGAAGGTAAGTGTAATGTTAACTGTTGGGATGCTGTGGAGTGTTTTGTTTGATTTCGCCTTTTTGTGATGATAGGTTTGTTGTTTTGCTTGATGTAATTGTTGTTACGCTTTAGTTGTTGTTTGTTTTTGCTGCGGCTGTGCAGATGGTAGTAGTAGTAGTAGTAGTAGTTGATATGCGTGTTGTGGTCCTTTTTGTCTGTATCATGTGTTCCACTGATGCGACTTTTTTGCCTGTGGTTTTGTTTCAGGGTCTCTGATGCAATTGAGTCTTGGTTCCTCAGGGGTGTTGGATGTCGGTCGGTCAGTGAACAGTGTCGCTACACCAGGTACTGGTGCGTTGGCAGTGGAGTCGCGGCGCTCTTCTGGTAAGACAATTGATATGCGCCTTTGGTGTTGTGTGTTGGGAGTGCGATCACTACCTTTCGTGCGTGCCTGTCCGCTGTGCATCAGTTTCTGTGATCCCACTGCTGCGTGGTTGTGGTTCGGTTGTGTGTGTGTGGATTGTTTTTCCAGATATCTGAGGTCGTAGTCAGTGTGTGGTTTATCGATGTTTAGTCACTGTGATTTGCATGTGTTTACTTGCGTGTGTATTATTGTTGTAATTGCAATTGGAAGTTATATTGTTGTGCTATTTCGCGCTCTGATCTAATGTGTGTGTTGTGTGGAGGTGAGAGAGGATTGTGTTTGTTGTGCCGGCTTTCGTATGGCTGGTATACATGTTTTGTTTTTGGTGCATAGTTACAGTGCAGAAGTTTTGGAGATGAATAGGATCGAGTTAGGTCTTAGATGAATTATTCGTTAGATATATTGGTGGCATGCTACGTTCGTGTTTCTCGGGCACAGCCTTCTTATGCTAACGGTCTGAAAGAACACATCGAATTACCGCATCAAATGGCCTTTGGTATGGAGAAGCATGACTACTGTATGTCCAAAATATAAGTGACGTTGCTCCAGTGACCGGGATTGCTCTTCCGAAATGTGACTTCTACGGATGATGGATGCAATTAACTTATAGACGATAGCGGTCAGTCGGATTCCTCCATGATTGCCTCTTTTGCTGGTTCGCATGATCTACCTACATGTCCGCTGTAGATGGAGATCAGACGAAACACTTTTGGCTTTGGTTTGGTGTTCCATTGCTACTGTGTTCACCGAGCTGGGTAGTTTGGTCGCAGACGTTTCATCACCAGTCGAGGTGATATCAGTGCGTAGAAATAAGCGCTTTCGTAGCAGAAGCTGGCGGAAGGGAAGTCCAGATATGGATGTCGCCATCTACTTCTGTATCGTTTGTGTAGAGTTTTGGAGTCATCAGCTATGGCTTTTTCTGTGCCATAGGCTGCCAAGCGTTGTTGCGACCTCGACGGAATTCTTGCTCTACGATTGGGGCCGGAGGCATAGAGACAGCGTCCTGGTTCCCAGGATGATCCGAGACTTGAAGGTGCTTCAGATACTCAGACTGAAGGAGCCTAGTCTCGCTTCCATAGAGTGGGACGGCCCTCACTTTAGCCTTGTGAACTCGGAATGTCAAACCGAGCGATATCAACTTCTGACGCTACAGGTATCGCAGGTTCAAGAAGACAGTTGTAGATTTCGCAATACGTGACCTGATTTCAGTGGTTGTGCGCCCATCGTTGTATTGTCCCGCTCGTTGTCCAGGTAATGAACCGTTTATATTCGACTTGCAGTTTTGGGTCCATCTGCGCTCTTTCTATCCCATTGGCTGGCATTCGGGATCGATGCATGATGCGCATGTTGATTGGATTGTTTGTGGAGAACCACGCTTCGGGGAATTCCGTCCATGTTTATGTTCCTACTTTGTTCAGTTCGAAGCTATCTTTCTTCATCCACGTGTGCTGAGTGTGTGGTATTGCATAATGCCTTTCGCATTCGTTTCCGTGTTTCTGTATCTCTGTTGATGATTTCCTTCCAGATTGTTCTACATTGCGCTTATCACAATTACTACGTTTATGTACACAGCATACCGCAGTTTTTGCACTTCTTGTTTTTCTCTTAGTTTTGACAGCGTTCTCATAATGGCACTTGGCTTGTGGGCTACCATGATATGATGCTGTTTAAGCAATCTGACTGTCATTTCAGATACGTCCTTCCTATAGGACGAAACGATCTGCTTCTTTGTCGTTGGTATCGGGTCTGTGTTTGTAGGTTTGTGATTTACACATATGCGGATGAAGCTTCGTGAGTTTGCGTTGCGCTGGATCAACTTGTATAGGTACTCCTTTTCCCGTTTCGCTTCTGCAGTACTGCGAAACATTGTTTGTATGCAGCTCATTTTGTAGCATTTTTGGAAATCACTGTTGAAGTTCAGGATTTGATCTCCATGTATACCTTTCCTATAGACCGGTGTGTAGTACGTCATCCATGATTGTGTTCACTAATACATCATGCCAATAAATTGGATGTCGTCCATGGCGCTGTTGAGTTGTAGGTGTAGATCGGGTACTTGAGTACGTTTGAATATCACATGTGTATCGGATTGTTAATTGAAAGTAAATGCTCTTTCAACTTTCGCTTGGCGATTTCCACGATGAGTTCAGACACGGGGATCCCCTGAGTGCACCTTGCTGGTAGATTGAATGGGAACTATGTTTGGAAACGCAAGTGGAGATGTTTGTATATACTGTCGGCCGTAATATTCCGGCGCGATTGTCATCCTCCCCAGTGTTGCACGTGATGTCTAATCCATTGTTGTTGTTGAGAGGTAAGTGTGTTTTGTGTCTGGTTTCAGCGGAGGGATGCTGTGGTAGTAATGGTCATAATCATCAACAACAGTACATCAAGCATTTGAACTGGTGCTTCGCTGCCGCACAACCGCAACGGCCTACGGAATGAATGACCAGTGTGAGATACGGGGACCATGGCGTAAAATGTAAGCAAACATCCAGGCGCCTACAGCTTGACAACGTGCTATCACAAACAGCTGGCTATGGTGCAGATAAAGCGGCTCTGGCGAGACAGTTCCTTGCGGTTTTCACTGTCTCGCATCATACTTAGTTATTACTCCGGAGATAACTGAGCACCAACCACACTTTAAACAGGCGATTTCGACTGGGTGACGACGTCAATGGCTCCGACTGCGAGCCATGTCCTGTAACGTCTCGAGGCAAATACAAGGCGGGTCACATGGACTCCAGTCTGGGAGGTGAGATGGATCAACAGCACCCGATTTGGTTGTCGGCGACTTGTTTTCTCGCTGGCAAGTCAACTTTTGGCCCTCTGGAGCGTTGGGCCAAGCTGCATCCGGGAAACAAAACAAGGCCTCCCTCGACAAGCGATAACTGGGCATACCGATTACGTGCGCGAGACAACACGACTCATTCAATACTGTATGCGTTTCCAAGCAACTTGCCTTATTATCATTGTATAGCACTCGCCAACGCACACCGTTGTTGCGGACACGCTGGTGCCATCCGATATTAGCAGTGTTTCGTATTCCTCAGATACTCAGACTGAAGGAGCCTAGTCTCGCTTCCATAGAGTGGGACGGCTCTCTCTGTAGACACGGCATGTTAAACCGAGCGAAACCAACTTCTGACGCTACAGATATCGCAGGTTCAAGAAGACAGTTGTAGGTTTCGCAATACGTGACCTGATTTCAGTGGTTGTGCGTCCATCGTTGCTGATGCAGCTGCCATGGCAGTTGAAATGATCAACTATATCAGGTTCCTCGGTATCGAAGGCCAAGGCGTTATCAAGTTGTTGGTAGGCCCGCAACAATACCTGGCATTTTTAAGGTGCGTAGCGCATGCCAAATGATGGGACCACTCCAGAGAGGTTAGTCAGGGTTGACTTGGTGGCCCCAAGATTGTTACACATCAGGACATTCCCGTCGGTTTTATTAGTGGTTTTGTGTGTTTGTTGTGAGTCGATTGACGATGTGATGTTTCCTGTGTGTCTCTGTGATGTGTATCAGTTCTGAGTATGTTAATATTGTGTGCTTTCATTTGTTGTCCGTTTCAGCGTCATTTCGCGTGAATGAGGAAGCGGTTCAGGAACCGGCGGTGAGTATTTGTTTTACATTGTGGCAATGTGTTATGATGATGCCAGCGCTGTGTGTTGTTGTGGTTGAAGTGGATGTGTGTGTTGTTTGTGTTGTGTTGTATCTATCTGTTTGCCCGTTGGTTTTTCTGTCTCCTTGTGGTCACTATGTTTAGTGAGTTGTTTGATTGCTTGTTTTGTTGTTTCCTTGGCTGGTTTATTGATTGGTGCATTCACTGATTAAGGAATCGCTGTGGTACCATGTGGGGACGTGCTTTGTGGGAGTAATTGGTCTTTGGTTGTGGCTATTCTTCTTTATATGTTGTGTGTGTGTGTGTGTGTGCGTACTTTGCCTTGTGCGTGCTATGGTCGTATGGGTTTGTCACATCTGCGTATCTCGTGCGTGTTGTGTGGCGGAGGGTGTCGTTGCGATTGCCTTGTTCAGTGATGCTGCATGGTCGAGCGCGCGTGGGTATTTGTGGTGGTTGTGTTCAATTGTCGATGGGATACTTATGTTGTGTGTGTGTGTGTGTGTGTGCATTAAAGACATGGGAGGTATGATGTAAGTTTCGTTGTTGTTGTGTTGTTTAGTTGGATGTGCGGGTATTACGTGGACGCTTAATTTGTGTATTAATATTTTGCAGTAATGTATGTTTTCTTGATGTTATGCTAGCAGCGGCAACCCCGGCGAATATTGCGAGGTCGTCGTAATCTGGTTGGATCTGGTGATTTGGCGGAAGGTAAGTGTAATATTAATTGTTGGGATGCTGTGGAGTGTTTTGTTTGATTTCGCCTTTTGGTGATGATCGGTTTGTTGTTTTGCTTGATGTAATTGTTGTTACGCTTTAGTTGTTGTTTGTTTTTGCTGCGGCTGTGCAGATGGTAGTAGTAGTAGTAGTAGTAGTTGATATGCGTGTTGTGGTCCTTTTTGTCTGTATCATGTGTTCCACTGATGCGACTTTTTTGCCTGTGGTTTTGTTTCAGGGTCTCAGATGCAATTGAGTCTTGGTTCCTCAGGGGTGTTGGATGTCGGTCGGTCAGTGAACAGTGTCGCTACACCAGGTACTGGTGCGTTGGCAGTGAAGTCGCGGCGCTCTTCTGGTAAGACAATTGATATGCGCCTTTGGTGTTGTGTGTTGGGAGTGCGATCACTACCTTTCGTGCGTGCCTGTCCGCTGTGCATCAGTTTCTGTGATCCCACTGCTGCGTGGTTGTGGTTCGGTTGTGTGTGTGTGGATTGTTTTTCCAGATATCTGAGGTCGTAGTCAGTGTGTGGTTTATCGATGTTTAGTCACTGTGATTTGCATGTGTTTACTTGCGTGTGTATTATTGTTGTAATTGCAATTGGAAGTTATATTGTTGTGCTATTTCGCGCTCTGATCTAATGTGTGTGTGTGTGTTGTGTGGAGGTGAGAGAGGATTGTGTTTGTTGTGTCGGCTTTCGTATGGCGTGTTGGCGATGAGTAGGATCGAGCTGCTTTGTGAGATGTTTGCTGATTGTGGTGCTGTTTGGGGATAAGGTCACAGGCGGTGGGTCCAACTCGGAGGTGTGCGCGTGTATTTTTGTGGTGTTTTGATTCTAGGTGGATGGATTTGAAGAATAGGGTTGCTGGCATATTGTTGGTTGTTGGGGTGTTGTCATTGGTGTCGTATGTTGGTGACAATGAGAGACTGTTGGTACACTTCCAAGGGTTCATGTTTGTGTCACGATGCGGGGTGAGTATTTTATGTGTGCCTTACTGTTACATTATTGAGGATTGGCGAACCGTTCCTGATCATTGCTCGTCATTGCCACAGCGTGTATGGCTGGGGAGTGTGATTGTGGCACTTGTTGACTGTTCCATGGTGTTGTGTGGATTATACTTGCGGGGTAGTGTATTTGCATTTAGGGGATGTGAGTAAATTCACACTTGTGCACGCTTGTTCGCATTGGGTACGTGCTGTGTATGAATCATGAGTGGTATATTGCTCGACGGCATGAAGTACAGACGATAACTTGGTCTGGTTACTTTGCACAGATGGATCGCATAAGGTAGGTCACTGTCCAGTTGGTTCTGAAACTGCTTTTTAGAGTGATCGATCAGTTAGTTGATTAGGGCAAGAGGTAAATGGTGACGGTCAGTTGGAGTTATACTGTCATCCGTGGACACTTCGAAGTTTGCGTCGGTTGGTGCATCCCGACTGCCTGGCTGGGGTCCTAAGGACGGTGAACACGTTTAGTTGGACACACTTGCTGATATGGCTCGGAGCCGTCACCAATGGCGTTTGTGTTGTGATTTCCTTTGCCCATCCCCCTCCTGTTTAGTATCCCCCTCCAATCACGATCTCACCTGTTGGGCATAATATGATGCCCTTTTTACGGCAGCCAGCTGTTAGCTCTCCGGAATGATGTGCATCCGTTACTGGGGACTCAGCGGGCGTGCCACTGTTTTCCATTTCTTTTATTTTGTATTGCGGCACAATAGCTGAGGTGTTTTCCACCTCCAGCTAACGTGTAATGATGATGATGATGATGATGTCATCCGTGGAACCATCTCCTGGGCATCTGCTTCCATACAGGGAAGTCCTCCGAAAGGATTCATCTGTGCTTCCACGCCCCATCGGGCCGTGTGTCGATCTGGCTGTGAAGCAAGTGAGCCAACACTGCATTACTTTCTCTCTGGGGCCGTTGTTATATGTATATAGAGTGAGCATTCAAATAATCTAACCCGTTCCACAGTTTACCTTTCTTGAGTCAGGGAGTTATTTTTGTGACAGTTCGCCTTGTACTGATTAGTTTGGGAGGGTCAATCCGTCACCTCTGGCCATCAGTGGATGACAAGGAAACTGCAGGGATAGAGTGCAATAACAACAGGTAGATGGGATGTTTTATTTCGTAGTAGGAAGCACCGGGCAACGATTCCGTTTGGACCCGGAGATTGAGGAAAGCAAATAGCCGTTCGAGGTGTTCATGAGCTAGTTAGGTCTTAGATGAAATATTCCTTAGATCTATTGGTGGCATGCAACGTTCGTGTTTCTCGGGCACAACCTTCTTATGCTAACGGTCTGAAAGAGCACATCGAATTACCGCATCAAAGGGCCTTTGATATGGAGAAGCATGGCTACTGTGTGTCCCAAATATAAGTGGCGTTGCTCCAGTGACCGGGATTGCTCTTCCGAAATGTGACTTCTACGGATGATGGGTGCAATTAACTTATAGACGATAGCGGTCAGACGGATTCCTCTATGGTTGCCTACTTTTGCTACCTACATGTCCGCTGTAGATGGAGATCAGACGAAACACTTTTGGCTTTGGTTTGGTGTTCCATTGCTACTGTGTTCACCGAGCTGGGTAGTTTGGTCGCAGACGTTTCATCACCAGTCGAGGTGATATCAGTGCGTAGAAATAAGCGCTTTCGTAGCAGAAGCTGGCGGAAGGGAAGTCCAGATATGGATGTCGCCATCTACTTCTGTATCGTTTGTGTAGAGTTTTGGAGTCATCAGCTATGGCTTTTTCTGTGCCATAGGCTGCCAAGCGTTGTTGCGACCTCGACGGAATTCTTGCTCTACGATTGGGGCCGGAGGCATAGAGACAGCGTCCTGGTTCCCAGGATGATCCGAGACTTGAAGGTGCTTCAGATACTCAGACTGAAGGAGCCTAGTCTCGCTTCCATAGAGTGGGACGGCTCTCTCTGTAGACACGGCATGTTAAACCGAGCGAAACCAACTTCTGACGCTACAGATATCGCAGGTTCAAGAAGACAGTTGTAGGTTTCGCAATACGTGACCTGATTTCAGTGGTTGTGCGTCCATCGTTGCTGATGCAGCTGCCATGGCAGTTGAAATGATCAACCATATCAGGTTCCTCGGTATCGAAGGCCAAGGCGTTATCAAGTTGTTGGTAGGCCTGCAACAATACCTAGCATTTTTAAGGTGCGTAGCGCATGCCAAATGGTGGGACCACTCCAGAGAGGTTAGTCAGGGTTGACTTGGTGGCCCCAACATTGTTACACATCAGGACATTCCCGTCGGTTTTATTAGTGGTTTTGTGTGTTTGTTGTGAGTCGATTGACGATGTGATGTTTCCTGTGTGTCTCTGTGATGTGTATCAGTTCTGAGTATGTTAATATTGTGTGCTTTCATTTGTTGTCCGTTTCAGCGTCATTTCGCGTGAATGAGGAAGCGGTTCAGGAACCGGCGGTGAGTATTTGTTTTACATTGTGGCAATGTGTTATGATGATGCCAGCGCTGTGTGTTGTTGTGGTTGAAGTGGATGTGTGTGTTGTTTGTGTTGTGTTGTATCTGTCTGTTTGCCCGTTGGTTTTTCTGTCTCTGTTTATTCTTTCTTTTGGGTTTTGTGATATTTTTGTTTTGTTCGCTGCTTTTTTTTGCATTCACTTTTCAATGGGTTTCCGTTTTTTGGGTGTATTTGTTCTTTGGTTTTGACCCCCTCTGTGTATGTGTATTTTTGTGTGTAGTTTGCCTTGTGCGTGCTATGGTCGTATGGGTTTGTCACATCTGCGTATCTCTTGCGTATTGTATGGCTGTTGGTGTCGTGGTTATGCGTAGGTCAGTATCGCTGCAAGATCTGTCGCGCATGAGTATTTGTTTGGTTTGTGTTCTCTTGTCGATGGTATGCGTGCGGTAGGTGTGTTTGCGCGTGGTTATGTGTGTAGAGTTCAGGTTATGTGTGGTGTGCACCGTTTGTTGTGCCTTTGTTACATGGACGCTGTAGGTGTGTTCAGGTAGTAATGTGTCTTTCCTTCATGTTCTGCTAACAGCGGCAGTCCCGGCGAATACTGCGAGGTCGTCGTAATCTGGTTGGATCTGGTGATTTGGCAGAAGGTGAGTATATTGTTAATTGTTGGGATTCTGTTATGTGTTTCGTTTGTTGCGACGTTTTGTGGTGGTCAGTTTGTTGCTTATTATGTCTGGCCCTCACTATTCAAGATTCCTCACCACTTCAGCTTGGGTTGGGAGTTTTGGTGGAATGGTCTTCATCCACATCGCTAATATTTGATGCTTCTAAATGCAGGACTGTATTATTTTTTTCGTTTTGTTAACTTGCATTCCCCCAGAGATTTCGCATCCACTTTAACAGTGAGCGAAAATCTCGTAGGCAGCGCTCATCTACGTTCAGGTATCTCGTTGTCTTTTGTTCGCAGAACCTTCCTTTGTCCATGCGTGCCTCTAAAACGTATTCAAAGTCGCAGAACGATATTTTTATGCTCTCAGACTTAGTGTTTTCAGTGCCTGGTACCTTAATAGTTAAGTTTTTGGCTTACATTAATTACCATTAGTCATACTGCTCTCCTGTCATTTTCTGTGTACCGCCTGAGAAAGACTGCATCTAATTGGTGCGATCTCTAAATCAGATTTATAGCTGCAGCGGTTTGTGTCGACATTCTTTAGTTGATTTGATCGTGTGCGGACATCTTGATACCTGCGATTATTTTTCTTCTAACTTGCTATCTGATTGATTTCATCCATTTCACAGTGTTCTTTCAACAATGCTCTCTTCCTTTTCGACGCATTCGGAAATCAGCATTCTCTTCTCCCGCACGTCATCGTATCGTAATACTGTCTTGCCTTATATATCACGTTTGCTTGTTGACGCAGTGAAAGTCATAAACATGCTACGTGAACGGTTGTTGGAGTGATAGTTGTACCTATTTCCATTTTCTCCCCAAATATGTGTATTGGTATTATCGTCCAGTTGTCCGCAGTGGTGGTGTAAATGCTGAAGAGGAATGCACTAAGGTTCATGAAGCTTGTTTCGACTTGATGTAGTTGTTGCGCTCGGGTTGCAGTTGTTATGTTTGTTATGTTTGTTTTAGCGTCTGACACGATTTATTTGCATGTGGTTTTGTTTCAGCGTCTCTGATGCAACTAAGCCTTGGTTCCTCAGAGGTATTGGATGTCGCTCGGTCATTGAGCAGTGCTGCTGCAGAAGGTACTGGAGCGTTGGCGGTGGAGTCGCGGCGATCTTCTGGTAAGACGATCTCACTGCTGCTTGCTATACTTTGGATCGCTTTTCCAGATATCTGAGCTTGTAGTCAGTGTGTGATTTGTCAGTATTCGGTCTCTCTGTTTTGCATGTGTGTTATTGTGTGTGTATTTTTATTGTACTTGCAACTGGAAGTTATATCGTTGTGCTATTTCGCGCCCTCACTTGATGTGGGTTGTGTGGAAATTTGAGAGGATGGTGTTTTTTAATGCGGCTATTGCATGACTCGTATTCATCATTTGTTTTTGCTGCATAGTCACATTGGAGCAGGTTTAGTGATGAATAGGGGCGAGCTGCTTTGAGATACGTGTGCTGATCGTGGAAAACGGTCACAGGCGGTGGATCCAACTTCGTGGTGCGTGTGTGCGTATATGGTGTTTTGGTTCCGTGGGAGCGTGAAGTTGAAGATGAGGGGGTGTAACATATTGTTGGTTGGTGGTGTTGTATGTTTGAGCCAGTTTGTGATGCAAATGATCACAAGCCTACCTTGTAATTCGAGAACGCGAGTTCGAGTCTGCGTATGGGACTGGGCGCCCATCGCAGTGTCCTTAGCCGATGCACGACTGTTGCGCGACATCGAAACGTAGGTGCTGCGTACCGGCGTACGGCTGATGCTTTATTTTGTTGTATGATAGTGCTAATGCTGGACTGTTTTAACATTTCCAAGGGTTTATGCTCGTGTCACGATGCAGAGTGAGGTTGTTACGTGTGCCTCGCGTCCTTACTGTTACTTTATTGAGGATTGACGAGGCTGAGACGAGCCTCACAGGAACTGTTCCGGGTCGTTGCGCGTCATAACGCATGTACCACTGCATGTTTGGCTGGGAGCGTGTTATCCTGGCGCTTGTTGCCTGTTCCATGGTGTTGTGGGGATTACACTTGTGGACTAGTGTATTTGGATGGAGCGGATGTGAGCAAATTTACACTTCTGCACGGTTGTTCGCATTGGATACATGATGCGTATGAATTATATGTGGGTCAGGCTATTAAGCCAACGGCTCCAAACGTAGTCCCTCAAGCAGACCTCCAAATCCTTCGCTGCCTTGTGGGTCAGGCTATTGGGCCAACGACCCCGGGGGGAGTCCCTCAAGCAAATCTTCGAAGCACAATCGCCACCTCACGTACGATTGCCCACCAATACAACCGTATGTTTGCACGCAAAGCACTCAGCATCGGGTGCTGGAACGTGCGCACACTACTGGACCGGAACTCCAGTGAGCGCCCCGATTGACGCACCGCACTGGTCGCGATGAAACTGGCGCGTTACCACATCGATATTGCGTCGCTCGGTGGAACTCGGCTCGCTGGGCAAGGTAAGTTGCATGAAGCAGGTGTTGCCTACACATTCTACTGATTGGGCAACGCCACCTCAGCACCACGTGATCATGGGGTCCGATTTGCACTATCCGATCGCCTCCATGGCCAGCTGGTGGGTGAACCAACGGGCATCAGCCCGCGACTGATGACTGTTCGCCTACTCAAGAGAGGTAAGTTTGCCACTTTTATAAGCACGTACGGTCTGACCATGTGTTGTCCTGATGACACGCGTGATCAATTCTACACTCAGCTATCCTCCGTGATACGGTCTGTGCCGAGGAGTGACTGACTATTTCTGCTGCGTAATTTCAACGCGCGCGTGTGGACTGATGTTATCGTCCGCATGGTATTGGTTCGGCGAATGCGAACGGTGACAGGCTGCTCTCACTGTGGGCCACTCAGGGCCTGACGATCGCGAACACCCGGTTTGCACTGAGTGCGGGTGATATAGCAACTTTGAAACACGCCATGGATATCAAATCAAACACGCCATCGATATCAAATCAAACACTTGAGAGAGAGCACCTAAACTAATCGCTTATCTGGCACAGGTTGGGAAGATGCAGTTCCATAAGCACTATTTTCTTACCGAACCGCACACCGCCGAGCCGCAGACAAAACGCCAGCTGAATTCCTACTAGGGCGTGCCCTTCGGACAAAGTTGAATGCTGCACTTCTGATTCCTGCAACTAATAATTCCGACGAGTTAGGTCGTCGCCATCGATATCAGATCACTTACAGGAAGCTTACTACTCCGCTCCAGTCCGGAGCATTCGTGCGCATGAAGGTAAACGCTGCATTCAACGGACAGCTTACGTTATCAGATCCGATAAGAATAACGCGCGCATGTGGGCCAGGCACTTGCCGGCTGGAAGATGGCCGCACAGTCAACTCACGGAGGTTATTCACAAGTAACAGACGAACAGAGTACCAACAACCTTCATTGACGAAACTACGCGAAGCACGCAGCTCCGCAGGACGGGCCGAGAACCAAGACTGCCGAATCAATATGGTTTCGACGCATTATATGAGTAAGCGGAGATGTGATGTTGTGTATTCGGTCAGACTGCTTGACGGCTAGTCTAGACAGACACGTGCACACAACCCCAGACATACACGCACAAATGCATATTTCTCCGCTTCCCTATTGGTTCATCCTTCTCCTTGTGCACTTTAATGTACCCACATAGTTAGACACTTCTCAGATTACAGTAGTTTGTTTACCGAAGCGATCTTCTTACTTCGTTTCGTGCACTTGATTTTTCGTACACAACACCAGACGTTCCTGTTCTCCTTCTCAACATCTTTATCCTGTCCATGACAAGCCACAAATTCCCCGCTGCGTGGAAGCACGCAATAGATTCGCCACGCCACAAATCTCGTTTCCGTCTAAACACAGACAATTATTGTCTCATTAGTCATACACCCATCACTTCATGGGTGATGGGAACTCATTTTTCTTTTGCTTCAAAACCTCATTAACAGAGCTCAACACGGATTCCTGCCTTCCAAATCCTGTCAGAAATGCAGTTCCTGAACACCATGGCAAATGAAATGATTTTGGGGCGTTTGGTAGTCCTCGTTTTCCTTAACATGAAAAAGGCATTTGACCGAGATCTACCGACTAAACTCGCATCATATAATATATGCAGCAGACTTCTCTCTTAATTCTCCTCTTTTTTATTATATTGAACACAGTCTGTCACTACGTCTTGCCGAAAACCGGTCATCAATGAAGTCTTCTGACGGAGTGTCCTCGGCCTCCTGTTGTTTTTAATTTACATAACGAAGTATTCCAGGATTTCCGCTTGGGTGCGCCAAAGGCATTCGCGGACAACAGCGGGGTCGTACTCTCGTTCTACCCAGATGACATAAGCGATAGGCCATCCTACATACAAGTGGACCTTAACGTGGTGCAACCGTTTGGGTACTTCTTCGACCCATTGAGCAATACCATGTAGTGCCCCCGAGCTCCTTGAGAGCTACTTCTACCAGGTTGGTCAATGGTTAGATGTCAGACATACTCAGTCTCCTCGTTCTCCAGCTTGGGGGTTTGAAATAGGATGGCATCCATTTCTGTAAAACTAAACCATTGGCAACTTTCTGCTGCGTTGCAGACAAGTTTTTGAGCCAAAGGTTTTACCTGAGGACCTTAATCGTTCTCCTGTCTAGGTCTGGGCGCCCTGGCTTTATCGCACCCCACGTGCAACCCTGACTTTTCCTTCAAACTCCAATCATATCCGGCATCGGTCGTCGCGCAGTTTCTCAAGGGTCGCCTCATCCGCTGCGTACAGCAGGGCTGATAAGCGAAAACATGCTGCTGCTGGCATCTTCATCCTTTCTTTTCCCTCTGTTTCTCTTACTCCCTTCCCAACCGTCACTACTAACCTACCTTCTATAGTTCCCAGCTGCATTGAAAGCAGCTGTAATGCCACTTGAGTCGAAGCATCTGCAGCTCCCTTTCCGCATCACTCACAGTCCCTTATAAGGCCACGCTGTCTTGCGTTCAACGTTCGCATTCAATGACAAACAAGTCAACAGGCTACACTCGCACATATGTTGGACACACCGGATATTGACATGTGTGTGTGTGTGTGTCCGGAACTAGGATAAATGACCCCAATGGGGTTGAATTACTTGCACCCCGATTATCCTCTTTATTGGTTGCACGCATCCAGAGACACTGATATGGCAGCCTTAGGTCAAGCTAGGCTAGGTATCGTACTCAGCGCCAGTGCTGAGTCATCGTTGGTTGACTGGATTCTGGTGAACAGCCGTTTGTGTGCGGCCCGTTTGATGACATCGACTAAGGCTGATTCACGGAGTATTACAATATGCTGTTTGTTTGTGGTTTCCGCTTACGTTCCCACAGATTGCAGTTCTAATGCTGCCAAGCACATACACTACCACGAAATGATCACGCTGCTAGTCAGTTACCATTTCAGGTACCTTTGTTCTTGCATGGGATATGAATGCATAGGTAGGTCATTTGGGCTCTTCAGAAGCTCAGCTAGGTGGCAATTATGTTCTTAACTCCAAACAGACGAACAAGAGAGCTCTGTTGCAACTGTGTGCAGAATACCAATTGTGTCTGAGTAGCACCGCTTCTAATCATAGTGGGCATCGAAGTGCCATTTGGCGTCCTCCTGTAGTTGGCCAGCAATGGATCCAAATAAACCACGTTGCTATAAGTTACAGGTGACGTGGTTCCATCCTGTATTGCCGCTCTTATTGGATGAGTTGTGTCGACTCTGATAATGCCTTGGTACGCTGTCGACCTCCTCCTCAGTGATGAACGTGACGACTGGTTCATCGTTGTCGCGAGGTGGGTGTGTTTTTATGTCGTGCTTTGTAGCGGTGAGGCGACGCATGTTTATCCTTTGTACTTTCTTCTCTTTTTGTCTTTTCTTGCACGCTGTGTGTTGCTTCATTCTTAGCTCTGTGTATTTCACTTTACTTTTCGTGTTGTGTATTGTTTTCCTTCTACAAACATTTTTCTTTTTTATTGCTTACCCTTTTTCGTCGTTTCTCTCTTGCGAACCCTCTGAATTTTCCTTATCTGCGCCTGATTTGTGCCTGTGGTAGGGTCTTTCTACTTTCTGGGCTGTTTTCCCTTAACCGTCATGTACTTATTTTACGTGTTATCTGTGCTTTCAGTTATTCTTCTAGTGTATTTTGACTTTTCAGCCGAGTCGTCGGTCACTGCTTCGATTTTGTCACGGATGTTTGTTTCATGCTGTGGTGATCTGTGGTTCTCGGTTTGTGTTTGCTGCTGTCGGTCTCATCGTTTCCGCGAGTTTTCGTTTGGGTTTTTGACGCCTCCTTTCGTATGACCCTTTCGTTCATGTTTGTAGCTCAAACGCCGTTGCATTCGCCCGCCGATGCCACGGTTTGTATCTCCCCCATCATCCCGATTGCTCCCTATACATTCTCGACCACCGGTAAGCACGATGTTTCGTAATTTCTTCCATTTTCCGATTTCGGGTACTTTCAGCTTTGTCCCCCGTAGTCCCTATGCCAAGTTAATTTTTCTGCCTGCTATGACT
>CALYDF020003790.1:0-26457 GCA_944474145.2 Dicrocoelium dendriticum
ATTGGAATTCCTTTCTTTCTTGCAGTAACAGGTATGATGAAGTTTCAGACCTTAGTTATACAGAAAGATTTTATGAAGTTCCATATAACAGTATTTCATTATCGTGGATGGTAAGCAGGTTATAGGCGACCAAACGCGGTTGCCATTTTTACTGAAAATAATGTTTCCAGTAGTCTTTTACATTTATTTTCCTCAAAACGCTATTTTTATTCACTTCAGTAACGGAAAACTTACCCTAAAATCCTGCTTTAATACTAACATGTTGACAGTATGTAAGGTCTCTAAACGAGCTTAGATATCATCGTTAAGCATCAGGTTTTGTAGGAGTATCCTGCTGAAAACCTTTTGCAGTATTTTATCTCATTCTTTGAGGACAACAATCAAATGATCTTGATAGATGCAGAGTGAATTATTTTGCATACGTAAACACGGTTGTAGCTACAAGATTATTATACCACGTGCATATTATTACCCGTTCATACGTTTTGTAAACGCCCTCAGGTTCGGCTGATTACAACAGATGCTGAAGGAAAGGAATACTACTTTTGCAGTGGGACGCTGATTTCTCAAACCCTGATCGTCATTGCAGCTCATTGTTTTGTAGATAACGGCTTGTTTGTTTCTTCAGGAATCCAGCTACTCCCGAGGAATCCATTGGTACATCTCTTTACGCTTATTTGGGAAATCATCGTAGCAGCGTGGACCCAGGAACTGCTGAGAAATACCTGATTAAGACGCTGTTCATTAATACCTTCTATGAGACTTTTAAAATAACTAAAGGATATGATACGGCTGTACTGCAATTAGCGAAACCCGCAGATTTGAGTGAGTCTACCTGTGTGACAATTAGCTAAACCGCGGTGCTGATTGTTTGGCTTCCACTGTTTTTCCCACGACTTAAAACCCGGTGTGGAGATTAAAATATAGAGGAAAACCTTAACTTTCCCGCAAAAGCATTAAGGAAATGCCTAAAACGAGGCAAATAACCGTCGTCACTTCTTCGACAGCTTACACTGCTCTCCGGATTTAGGAATGATAGTAGCTGTTTGGGTGCGAATATGTTTAGAAGCTTCACTGAAGTTAGCGTGTCATTGTATGGGTAATTAACACCGGGAATATTACTTTTCTGCTGAACACGGTTCACACGCGTTGTAACCATGAGCAGCAAAATACGTTTGTTTGGATAATGTGTTCCTACTTGTAATGGGCATTTATTGTCTCTTAAAGCTTCTAGTCAGCACAAAGTAGGCAATACGATGCTAATTCTAGATAATGTAGCCAATAAAACAAGTATTACTCGGGATGTCAAAGCAACTTGCATGGTACCACAGGGAAACCGTACTGTAATGTTATGCCATCAAGGTGGTACAATTTGGGTTGTCCCGAAATCGGTTCTCTCTGCCAAATTTAAGGAAAGCTCTTTGTCAAAACAAGCAACTAAGCGCATGTGGGCTCCATTTGGGAGTATTAGCATTTCAAGCGCAACTTATTATCCAACGTCGCCAATATACATGAGCAGACCTAACCATTTACGCACAGACGCTGCCTTAATCAATTTAAACTGACAGGAAAACACTTATGCGGGATATTACGAATTTCATACGAGAGGTTTTACTGGCAAATAATAACGTGGCAAGAAGGAACAACATTTCTATGGGACACTCTTAATGCAGATATTTTGGGTATGCTCAAGTTCAAATTGAGGTTGGACTGGAACGATAGGGAATCCTGTGAATGTTCCATCTTAACTAGATGGTTGATCCAATATGTAGAGACAATTTTAACGTTCTTGATTGATCCAAAATGCAACACCGGTATCGCACCCTTGCGCACAAGTTAATATCCATGTTTCCTGCTCAAGCAGTCCCTGCAGCGGCAGTCACATAAAGTAGGCAATGGATACGAAGAGGACCCAAACTACAAAATAAAGTGGTGCACATAAAATAAGAAAATAATATCAGTGCGTGACAAACAATATAGAAAAGAATATCATGCCCTGTTAACAAACACTCCGGGGGAATGATGTTGAATTAAAAGGCAAAAACAGTCTACGTCACAGTTTTAAAACAGTCAAAGAATGTTATCAGGGCAATGGGTTACTGTGCACAAACTCGGTCTGTCTGTAAATATTAGGGTTTCAGCCATTGAATTGCTGAAGCTTCAGCAAAAAGTAGCAGGCGGAAATCGCTCCGTTGGATACTTATCCGGAACGATTCGTGTGGAATTAGGCAAATGGGACAGTCTAGTACTTGCTGAGCAATTGAGCTTGCCGGCAGCTTGAGATCGTTTCCAGTCATATCAGGTAGGCCGAACTGAGAAATGGCAGTCATTTAGGATTTCAGAGCACCTTCCACGTAATATAGTTGGCGAAGTTCAAATTTTCACAAAATTTCCTTAAAATGGCTTCAAAAATCCTAACTCTCAAACACAGAGGACTACGCGTTAGGATGTCAGGTTGTTGCAAACATGTTATTTAGATTGGTCTATTATATTTATGTATATATAAATACCTTATTCCAAACCTCCTTATATGTTACTAACCACCTAAAAAAGCGTGGTTCATCAATGCCAATATTGTGTAACGTAACTTTACTCTTACATATTTATGTTGCACGTAAGGAGCTTAACTACGCCTGCATAGCAACACAGCCTATTGAATTTGAACACGGCACCCAATGCTACGCTGTTGGCTGGGGTCAGGTGCCAATCAACATTGAAATTAACATGGAAATCAACTCATACGACATCTCTCGAGGTCCGTTCAACTCAGATGATACGGAAGCAGATAACGGGCTTTTGTCTAAATTCAACAACTCAGAGCCAGTTGAACTTCAGGATATCGTTCTGCCAATAATGAATGCAAGCAAATGTCTTAAGTATTACCGGAAACATCGACAGGAATCTCAATTTTGTGCGGGTTGGAGGTTGAAAGTAAGCAACGTTCGACATATTTTTGCTAAATTGTTGTAATATTAAATTAAAATCCTAAAGAAAATATAAGCGCTACTGTCACCTCCCGTAGCTGGAAAGCGCCTTGATTCGCTCATGAAGTTAACGTATTATTTCCTAACATTTTTACGTTAGAGGACACATATCTTTTTTATACTAATACATGTTGACCTTGGAAGCTAAACTCTAATGACTAACCTGCGCCGTTTTTTTCGTTTCTGAGTGCCTAGTGAATGGCGCCATTTTCCTATTTACTGCTAATTTTGCCCGCTCAAGTTTTCTTATCATATATCTGCAACTGGATCAGTAACAGAGTGTTTGGTAGGAGCTTCTCAAGCTGACTAACTGACAACAAATAATCTCGCAAACCTATTAATGACAATAGGTTGTTGGCGATCCATCTTTTTAAATTGACACTAAATATCTGGTATTATTAAACAACTAGAGATTGTAAGAGTTCTCATTTCATAAGGTGGAATGGAAAAATCGGTAGACGTCGTTCGAGCAAACAATCATACATCCAATGCTAGTGTATGGCTAACCGTGTAATTTTCCTGGTACACGATGCAAATAGCAAAGTACTGAGAGAGGACAACTTGTGAAAATGAGCGTCAGCCTTGATTTCCGAGTATTGCCTTACGAAAATAGCAAAAAGCTTCAATTATAGAACCTCCCATGCCGTCGAGTTTGGGTTGACCACACAAAGAATATGTCGTCTGACGACTACCCCATGTTGAAGTCAATGCACTGTAAAGGCATGCCATTATTCACTATTATTATTAGATATTATACGTAGAAGTTACAAGAGAGAGCTTCACACGGGCGAGGCAAACATCGGATGCATTCAGCTGTGTTATCATAAACCGCCGCATCTGTGTTATACACTTTAAAAAATAATTGCCAATTATCCGTGCATGGCTCTGTTCCCTTTAGTGCAGATATGTCGGCAAGCTTTTCCATAGTTCACAGTATACCCAAAACATATTTATCTCATTAGCCTTTCACGGCCTTTTTGGGATTAGCGGAAAATGCTGTTATACAAAAAGGCATTTAACTAATTTCCGGTTTAAGTTCGGATGGGACTAAAACGATGGGAGAATCCTGTGTGTGTTCTATCCTAAATGGATCTTTGGGCTAATAAATGAAGAAGAGCTCAGATTTCTTGATTGAACTGAATCGGAAAACCCGTTCCGCACCCTGGCCAACCAGGTACTGCACACGTTTCCTGCCCTAGTAGTCCATTAATGGCAGTCACGTGAAGTAAACAATATATAGGCAGAGAACTCGAAGGTAAAAAATAAGTAAGTGCACTTAAAAATAATGCCAACGAGAAAGGTAGAGAGTAGGCTGTGATTAGCTGTTAACAAAACAAGAGCCGTCCTATTTCCAACAGTACTAACGTTGGTGGTTTTACTTATTTTACTTTGTTAGCAAGTAGTACTCGCGGAATCATTTACAGATCATGTAAGAAATATATAATTTATTCTTATGAAATATTTTATAGCAACCTTTAATCGGATTATTAGTGATGAATAAGTCATCATTTTGAAGTCCTGCTTGTCCGATAAAGCGACAGGAGCTGAATAGCAGACATCAATGTTCTGTGTAAACATTATATTTTTGTATGCCTAGATTTGTGGAAGATAATAAAAAAACATCGCACAATGAAAGTAAGGGTTTTGTGCCAAATAACTCTTATTATGGCGGAACAAATACAACAAAGGAGTCGGACGTTCCAATAAACAAATAAAGATGATAGATAGTAGTTATGATCTCATATTGTCAGTTCGTTTCATGGGTCCCATGAGGAATATGTTACACTAGAACGCCAGGTAAATTAGAGAACGATATTAGGTTTATTGACAACACAAATAAACCATGTGTATTATTTAATATCCAGTTGGAAACATGTCGTTTGCAAATTGCTAGCTATTCATTACTCCCCCTATGTCATTTTCCCTCTAGGATTCGTGTGAACGAGACTGTAGAAGTGGACTATATTGCAAAATACCGTACACGAATAAGTGGCTACTAGCGGGTGTGAGAAACCACGGCTCAGAAACTGAGTGCAAACCGGGTACTGGAATATACACTTCGACCCTCAAAAGAAATGAATGGTTGTGGTCAACGGTGGAGAGATTGGCTCCTTATATGTGGCAACTGAATGGGTGGTGAATGGTGCAATTTTCCAGTTAAGGGCTAATTTTACCTGTTCAGTTTTTCCTATCAAACGTCTGCAACTCTATTAGCAACCTGCTTCACGCTGAGGAATTTTACAACATTCAATTGTTTTATTTACATAATAACACACTTTAGTTTATTCCCTTTGTAATTTCGAAATTGGATGATTAACATATATTTAATTACATATACGTTTGTTGTGAAACTACAAACTCCATTGAAAAATGAAAATATACACGAACCTCCAAACGGTCATAAAGCGGTCATGGATGGTCTGTTCACGCTTTCTGAAGACTTTGCTACTATTTATGAAAGGCATATGAATCAGAAAATTTTATGGAGCAATTAGAAATAAATATTTGCTACTGCTGCTCTATTCAGTAAATATATTTGAAGCAGCAGTGTGAACAAGCGCAGACGCCTAGAGCGTTTTCTTCTCGCAAATAAATGAACAATAAGGTATAATTATTCGCATGTAATAAAATGCTGCTTCTCAAATCCCATTTAAATGGTTAGTTTGCAAACAACAACTTCGGGTGATGTGCGAGTCATCAGCCTATGTAGTCACCATAATAATGTACACAAGCGAGAGCGTTTCCCAACTATTCACCAAAATGTTAGCAAAGCTACGAACGTTGTAGTTTCCGAAAATTGTTATAAAAACGAATCACTCAAAAATTTCTTATAGCCTTCCAGATAAAACCACCATATATCACAACTGATCTTAACAGTGTTTTAGTGCTGACGACACAGTCTGCTAGAAAACGACAGCTTATTTTCATTGCAGACAGCTTGCTCATGCGTATTTAGTTTGGGAAAATCATAAATTAAACACGCAAATGTAGCTACATTTTGTGACCAAAGTCTATGTGTGAATAACTAAATGAAAATTTTACTGCTTCTACCTACCTCTACACGAAATGTAACCTTTTGAAATTTAGGAGCATATTTAGTATAATATTTAGCACTTGGTATTTAGTGATTGATTACGTGTACTCATCGATTTGATAATAAAGACGCTGCGCTATCGCTGCCATTGAAAACATTGCATTGGCTTGTTTGTTAACAAATCAAACTAGAAATAACTGCGTTGGTTTAACGCAGCCTGGTAAGAAAGCAGATGTCAAGTTAACCCAATTCAAGTTAACCTGTAAGTACAAGGATGGATGCCTTTACAACACTACAGCTTAATCTGCGGATAGCGTTAAATGACGTCTTTAAGGATGTAAAAGTTTGTATATGGAGAAAAAGCAGAACATGGTGTAATAACATCATAAGAGTAAATGTAGTCACATGCATGAGCCCTGAGAGCAAAATGAAATATAGCATCCTCCGGATATTTTCTAGCCGTCGGATAATAGCTCGAGGAGACAATTTTCATGACTGGTTTCAGCTCACCCAATGGTTATGGCAAAAAAACAACAACTGGCTAAGTGTGCGCTGTGTTCAAACAGAGAATTGAAGATATGGAGAGTTAGAAGATCTTGGTGAAGTTGTAATTATTTTGGACAAACGGTTGTCAAGATATCTTTAAAATATTTATATATCAGCCATCAAGGATGTAAGAAGGATGTTTAATAAAAGGACAACGACGGATTCATAGCCCTCGCTGGATACTCCAGTTTGGTTAACCGACAGCCAATTTGTAGACCATTTTGGATATGCGGAGTAGGCGCCATTGGTCAGTGATATTGACTGAAACTTCAAATTCCTTAATACCATACGTAATATCATTCTTTATTAGATCATGTTACTTGAGAAGTACCAGCAGGTAAGTTAGTGAAATAAAAGTAGACTGAGTAACTGTAAATGGAATTGCCGAAATGTTAACATAGACATTTTAACTAACTACTACAGGATTTTCACAAAATTCATTGCGTTGACATTTGATATATTCACCATCAAATGCTGTTGTATTAGAAGGAAGCGTAGAATTGATGTAATTGCTTAACTAGTTTTACCGCAATCAGAAGAACTGCGGTATGGTTGTACGGCCCGTTTTTGGCGTTTCGCTTTAAAGTGTTGTGCATGATGGAAGGTTGTGAGATCTTTGATGATATCCATATATTTCTAGCAATGCATATTTGGAAATGCGTAATACCCTAAATGCACTAGTGCTTACATCAAATGCAGTTGCTAAGCTTACAATGACCTACGGTAACAGATCACATGGTAGACGTAGCTAGGGTATATTGTGTTGTGATTCAGGCGCTCTAAATTCAGTCGCTTATAAGTACGCACTACTGTTCATATATGTAGAAAACACTACGTAGTTGCAAACATTCAAAAATAGATAACCAGAAACCAAAACGGTGCAGGCAGCGTAAATGTAAGTTAGTGAATTGACCACAATTACTGATGGGTTCGCTACTTGTATGTTTTATCACCATGACGCATAGGTATAAAAAGAAAATACCGGTGTAGTAGCATGGGTATCTGCGGGAGATTGGAAGATATTGGTAATTTTCTTATCCTTACTGCGTGCAAATATAAGTAGTCCAAGTGACTGAAAGTTTTGCATATTTTTGCGTAATTGTAGGGATTTCATTACCAAACACAAATATTAGATAAACGCGTAGGGCTGAAGGCAACATGTATTGGAATTCGCCGTCTTCAAATATGGATTACAATTTTGTTGGTAAGCAAGTCAATATTTGTCGAGCTAGAGTGAGCTTAAAGGGTTAGTGTGATTGGACTCACGGCTGGGTTGAATGTAGCATCACTATTTGTTTGCCCGCTGGAATTCACCTAATTCCCCCACATTTTCTTGCGCCAGATGTCATGGGTGTCTAACGTTAGCGCTATCAGCTGCTGTATACAATTCAAGCAGGACGAAACCATACAACATTTTGCTGACAGAAGAGCAAAACCTATATGGTTTACGCATAGATGCAATTGGAAGGTTCACAGTATATATTATAGTTAGGTAATGACAGAAAACGCAAAGCTTTCCTCGGATCCACCATTTATTGCGTGGCTAAAAGATAATAAACACTTTTCTTTTAATAAAGGCGTTCCATTACTTTTACTGTTTGATTTACCTTGCCCGGTGCTGGGATTCCAGAAAACAGGTTAAACGGCTATACCGCCTCTGGCGGACATGCCTTTGATCCCAGTAAGGGACCGAGTGAATGCGCACCACTGACGAACAGCACTTGGGCGAAAGGCTCTGGTGGTTTTCCGGAATAGGCTGTAATATGTAGTTTGGAACTATTGGGACGAAAAACCTAAAAGTATTCGCTTTGTCAGGCACTTACTCTCATCTATTTAAAATTTAAAATATATGCTCAAGGTCATGCAGTTTGTCATGGTAAGACAAAGTAGAGATTGGTCAAGGTTCATGGAGTAAAATAATGTTCATAATTGTGTTTCGTCCATCAGCTAAGAAAATGTTTGTCCGTATGGACTTGTGCATTGTTTGGAGTGGTCATTATTTGAAAGTTAAAATGTTACCTGTGATGCACGATATATAACGAACAATCAGCAATGGTTTCTCATGGGTAATAAACTTGTGCTTTGCAAGTCCCATAGGATGTTGGAGTAAAAGTTAAAAGTTGAAGGATCATCGAACATTTAAATCGTTATCACAAGCGTCCACCGAGTTAAGTGCACTACTAAATAACAATATATTGCAGGGGGAATGGGATTTGCACAAGCAAAATATTGTGGAGAGTTTTATATTTGAGTAAGCGTGTGAGAAATAAAATGAGAAAAGACAACGCTCACAATTTTGAATCTCCAGATGACAGATGTGGCGTTTTAATCAATTTAAGCTGCATCCAGGCTAAACGCATTAACACTTTTGCATGTGTACTCACCACAATATTGCGGTGGGGGCAGTTAAGATGATTGTCAGATTTGCGTTATTTCTTCCTCCAAGTGGAACGGACTAAATCAAATAATGCAAGCTTGATAGCTTTTCATTAAAGCGTAAGTGAAACTTTTATTGTACGAGCAAGAATCATTTCAGTCGGAAGGGCAATACAGGCAGGGGACAATCGAATGGAGATATTGCGTTGACAAGCAAGGCGACTCTAGTGCGAAGCCAGTTTGAGGTGATGGCCCCTTATGTTATAATGTTGGCTCAGCTGCAACAGATTGCGACATGCGTGATTTGGTTTCGTCAGTATTAAGTAAACCACGATTAGATCTTCTCGATGACGCCCGTATACACGACTGTACAATCTCAGGGACTGCACGTTGCATTGATAGGAGAGAGGAAACCATCCGATAACGAGTTTGGTCGCTCTAGGTTGGGATGCTTCAAGTGCGTCAAGGGCGCACTTTGCTGAAGTGTCGCCAGGCCTAGAACACATATTCCATGTGAGGCCCCACGTATGCGTTCAACCTTTTCGGAAATGTTGATGGCTCTAACTTACCAAAACCCCTTCGTGAGAGTCCAAGATTTTGACTGGCTCGGTTTGATGTTTTTTCAGGCTGTTTTCTGCGACCGACTTTGTCCTGCAACAGCACCCGTAGGTAGTGTTCTCGAAAAGCCCGTTATTACTACTGATATTCCTGTCCATATACATAAATAAGGTGATGGCGTATGCTTACTACTTTGCATCTACTGGCGTTAAACTAGAGCAGGTTATCGAATCACCACGTCCAAGCCCGGTCGTGTTCGCTCTACAATGTCGTGTGACCATCCGATATCCTGATATCTTGCCATGTTTTGATACCATCTGCAAATGGCAGGAGATTCGACTGTTGTACACTGGCGCGGTCGTTGGTAAAGGTTAATAATAAAGGTGGCCCCAGTACAGATCATGGAGTTTCGCCACACTGGACGTCAATTGCATCGGAAATGGAGCTGCGTGCCCTCACATTCTGCTGAGGTTGAGCAAGGATGTTGCCGAATCAACAGAGTATAGGGTCACCGGTTCCACAGCATCGATGCTTGTGAAGAAGAATGCGGTGGTCCAAACTATAAACGCTTTGGAGAATTCCACGTAGACAACCTCCACGCCCACTCTTGGATCGGCTGACTCTGTCCAGCTTGCTGCGGCTAGCAGAAAATTTGTAGTGCAGGATCAATTTCGGCAGAATCCGTATTGCTGTGACAATATGGTATTGCTGCTCTCAGGATATCCCATACAAGCCTCTGCAATTATACGTTACATTCTTTGGATAAAACTGGGAGAAGAGTGAGTGGATGGTAGTTTGAGGGCTCCGAACGGTTACCACTGTTATAACTAGGAGTGACTACTCCATTTTTCCACGTTGTGGTAACCTACATTTTGTCACTAAAACCTTGAAAGTCCCGAGCTAATGGTTTAGCAAGATTTATGGCCGCTGTCTTCAAGGCCTACGGCTTGATGTCGTCCATGTCAGATAAACTGTGCTTGCGCAATGACATTAGCATTTTTATCATACTAGCTGCCGTGTAATATACGTGTTTTAACTCTGGTGGCAATGGAATCTGTGTAAGAGCGAGTGAAATGATGATTCACTCCGGAGAGTATGGATGACGTGTTGCAGAAGCACGTTGCCTGCATCTTATGAGGTTTGTTCCAGACCAACCTTTACACATAAAACCGGGATCCCGCGCTGCACACTGCGGAGCCTGTTGAGTTGTCGATACAGCTAGTTTGGATTTGTACTGAAGTTCGCCGCTAAGTTCTGTTGATGCTTTATGTTGTTTTCACGGATCAACTTGATGCAGTGATTTCGTTAAGTTGTGTAAGCAACCCAGATCAGGTTACCTAGACAGACAATGTAAGCGCGACATGCTGAATCATTTAAGGCCATGTATTTATTAGTACGGCTTCCCAGGAACAAATTCACACTTCGGGCGACTGACCTTGTGTTCTAAAGCATTTGGAACTAGCTCAGTGAATTGGGTGACGAAAAAATTTTGGCAATATAGGGAGGCTTCTCTGCCAAGTGGGACCAGTCTGTTTCTTGAACAAATTTGGGCAGTATATCGTAATATGTAATGACACAGGTTTCCACGTTGTTCTCACTGATATACTCCGAGTAACAGATGTAACGAGAGAGCAAAATCGCGTGATTGGTTCGTCCATTTGGTGCATCTATGGTCAAGGTGTCGACCATTAATTCCCAGAAACAGAGTGTGTGGCACCTTTGGGAAATCGCGTGGGTGAGGTGACATGTTTGTAAATAGGTACAACAGCGACCACCTCTTGCGAATACGCCTTGAACTGTTCGCTGAGGAATGCTGGAAATTAAATTGCGTGCAGGTTGAATTCCACCACCAGAATAGCGTAAATGTATGGTAGTGCGGGCACTCGTTTCATCGTAGAAGCTGCACCTTGATCAATTTGTAAGGTGAGCATTGGAGGACGGTAAAATATTGCTAGTAAAACATATCACCACACTTCACCACAAAGAGAATCGACGACTTTTGTTGCTGTGTCCTTACTGCCATCAACACTCGGGTCTGGTTGATAATACAGAAGCACGCCTCTCCTATGCTTGGTCGATCTTTTCGGATGGAAGTCATCCGGGTAGTGTAATCTCAGTATCCGTTATCTCCGTGGAATACCACGCTCCGATAACCATATCTAGGTCCCAAGGCGTGGAGAACTGACGAACACGAAGTTCGGTTATATTGCCTAAAAGAGCATGTGCATTGGTATACAAGCAGCTGATGTCAGAGTTGGTCAGAAGCGTGTTTGTGAATGCTTGTTTCCGGGGAAGGTCTATGCCGACCTTTGCGAGGTCGGCTGCCCATTGCTTTTTGTATGACCAATGATGCAGGCTCTAGAGCCAGGTCAGTTTGTTGTATAGGGTTGTTAGCGCCCACAAAAGGCTGACAATCCTGTGCTCCTTCAGCGGTCAGTGTGTTTGTCTTGGCATTGTCTCCGTTCTGAGTTTCATGGTGACAGAATTGTATTGGCAAGTTTCCTGCTCTGTGTTATATATTGTCTATCATTCGCCTGGTACCTATCACTTTTTAACGTATTTCGGACGGCTGCATTTTACGCTTTTTGCCACATTTTGATCATTTGTCCTGCCATCAATTCAGAGTGCGGTGATACTTTCAACATTCGGGAACCAAACACTTTGTAGTTACTTGATAGCGGGTACCTTAATGTCAAATTTGCGAGTGCATTTTCGAACGAGAGTACTTCACGAATAAAACGCCATTCATTCCAATCATGTGCTTTGAACCCTAGTTCCATTGGTGACTGGAGCTAGGGGACACCGTGAACAAGGACAGATATCGCGTCTATTTTAGGGAAGTCAACCGGATTTTAATAGCGTTTAGAGCCTTCGATGTAAGGAACAACTGGAAATATCCGAACAGTGCATGTGGTGACACGGAGGCGAGCGGCTGACAAGTGAACTGCTTCTGCATCATTGCCTGACTGAAGTGTTACTTGGAATAACCGCGGTTCACCATAGCGTACAGTGTTTGGGTGACAGTCGGGACGCGTCACACTGATTGGTTTAGCCAGAAAACATATTAGTTGACACAGGGAGTTCCAATGCTTTCTTTCTTCTAGTATCTTAGCTTTTATAGAGTGCGCCCCCGATTCTGTCTTTTAAGAGCATATAACAGTTAGTAAATAATGATAATGTTGTATGTTTTCCTTTTTAGTGGGACCAGGGGCTGCATTCTTCCGTCGGACGAATGATGGAGTCTTGTATCTGATGGAGGTACTGGCAGTAGTAACTAGTTTGACGGAGGGCGGGATGCAATGGGAGATACCTCCGTCACATGGGTATCAACAACGGACGCGAAGGTTCTCGGCCTTCTAACAGAGTTCCGCGAGGCGGATGATTCTGTGGAAGAATATGTGGCGAACTCAACTTTATGAGCAGACGCTGGTGTCCGGGTGGCTCACGCTGGATGGTTACTCTTACACTGTGCTAAATTGGAGGTTTGTTTTGAGCATCGATTACAAGACATTGATTTGTCTGGTTCAAGTGGGATTGTTTTCACTGCTGCTGCCTGTTATAAAATCTTTGTCAGCTTAACGCAATTCTGCGCTAACACAGCTATACATCTGACGAATGAAAGAGACGCACACTCAGTGCAGATCCAGAGAGAATCAGTCGTATATTTAAGCTATATTTATGTACGTGAGAGTAAGGCGAGCACAAAGAAAATGGAAATATTTTTGACAGTTTCTGCATTCTCATCCGAATCGCACAAGATATACACAGCTGTCTGTGCTGCTACTGACGTTTGATTCGGTGGATTTGCCCTTAGCTCTCTTTTTACAACCAGTACTTGTCATTGTGGCTGTCAGGTCTGCGGAAGCTGTTCATTTCAACTTCTGTACCAGTATGCTGAATCCAGATGTCATCGGTCAAGCTGTTTTTCTAGCCGAAACCTGTTTGATTGCCGTAGAACATATCCAAAATGGCGGGCGCATACGGCAGTTGGGCCAATCAGTGAGATCTCCGAAACTAGACGAAGGATATTCACCACATTTGCACAGATGAACAAATAAACCAAAACCTATGTACCGGTGTAAAATGCACACATGCTAACACATATAACACAGTAAATCCAAAACAATAGTGCAATTCATTAAAGTTAAGTTCCGCGGCTTCCATGGGTGCAGCCAACAATGCATGTAGTTTAAAGAGGATATCTCGACATATGATAATGGGTAAAATCACAAACGTATCTAATTAAAAATTATATTGAAGCTTTGTTCCACTATTTTGTACGTTCCAATGTGAAGAAATACCCCGCTGAAATGGTAAGCGTAATACGCTTAATCCACGGATGTTCAATAATACATTATGTTCTTTTACTTCTATTTAAAATGAAAAACGCACACTTCCGCATCCGGCTTATGTTGTTGCTTGGTCATGGTTGGAGGCATTTGGTTTCGGATTTGCCTGTCATTGTGGACAACCAGAGAACGCTTGAGAAAACTGGGTAAACATGGTCTCTTGCGATGCGTCATTCATAAATACGACCACACAACTCACATCTATACCCCATCTCACTTGCTAAAACCTTCAACGCACTTGCATATATCCATAATGCAGAAACAATCACTCTTATTGAAGAAGCCTTCATGCGTAGTGCATAAGCTACTCTTATTAATGCATAGACTTTCTTTCGATAATCACCACATTTGCATCCATGTAGCAATGAGTGGGCAGAGACTACCAGCCAAAAGAAATAGATATAGCGTAGAGGCTAAACAAACTAACGCGCAGAATACTTGCGCTTTTGGAAGTGGGTAGGAAAACTGTGAGACTTGGGTGAGACTAGCGTGGTCCAACTACAATATACGGCAATTGAGGCATCACTAAACGCAGCTCAGCCGGTGCAAAGTGCGCCGTGCTCCCTCACTGGGCAACGGGGTGTCTGAGACATCAATTGGAGAGCGCAAAGTTCTTGTGGGAAAGGAAAAGCTTGCGCTCAGAGCACCGGGTATTTGCGTGAAGTTTATTCAAACCATATCTGAAAGTTAGCAAATGACATGTATGAGACTAAGGCGCAACTGATGCACGCAGGTCAATAGTGCACAACGTGGTGTGATACTTAAAAGCTGCTCTAAACAAGAGTCCCAGATGGCTTGTCTCCGTTTGGTGGGTATGTAGCCTATTTTGATCGGATAGTTGAAGACGCAGAAGTAGCTACCTTTTGACTTCAAAGTAAAGAAGCGGAATAACCTCCGTCGCAGCAGCGTGGACACTAAGCCCTACAGGTAATTTCTTTCTTTATGCGATGAAATGTCACATTTTTACGGTTGCACAAGCTAAAGTTGAAAGTGGTGTAAAAGAATATCATATTCCAACCAATCCGCCCACATTCGAACCACACAGGTCAAATCTGATCAAGGTAGACAGGACTGCTCCCGGGTAGAATGATTTGATCATCAATGGACAGGTGAAGCAAGCGGGCGGTAGATGTTTGATCACATCTCTGCAATTTCCTGTCAAAGCATATTTTACATGGGGATTCATATTACTTTCCACCTTGTTCCGCAAGTGCGCAGACATGTACTATTTTGTTGAGAATGGATTACACTACAACCAGCTGGTCTCGTTAAGTATGGGGGCATTGCGAGCCGGTTAACGCTACGGCAGTGCTCCCCAACCGTTTTATCGCCACGCACCGGTTAGCCTTTGATAATTTACCCCGGCCCGCTGAGGGGGTTTGTTGAACTTTTAGTTTCAGGTAGTTTTGACTGACCACTTTTACGTTAATTATGATTGAACCTGGCCTGAAAATAAAATCCATGTACACCAAAAGATAGGTATAAACTGATAGAATATGTTAACGCAAAATAACGCTACATTACGGCCAACCAGGAACATGTGCTACTGCAACTAGATTGCTTCATCTGGTGGAAATAGGAGAACGGGAAGCTTGGTGTGTGCTGCCCAGGTCCAGTTAATTTGGTTGCTAGGTTTCGACTGCTGACATTGCATACATTCCCGCCTCACACAGCTAGGTTGTCAGCAAGGGCAACCTGCGCGTATTTCACTATGACCTTAATTGCCGAAATTGTTTCTCATGAACGTACTATAAATGCTACCGTCATATGCCATATCACTAGTGGTGATTGATGTAGGAGAGACGTGTTACGACAATGCGATTATCTCCAGAATGTGAGTCAACAGTTTAGGAACTGACCAGCAAATCGTCAAAATCCACAACTAATAATAACCATACAAACATTTCTGTTGTCATAAGCAATATCTAACAGAAGAAAAAATATCAAATATAGTGTTCCGTTACTTGGCAATTGAAATGAAAGGAATTTAATTTTTCCCTCATGTCCACAAGTAGTGCAAGCATGCCAGTGTGTCCTCTATATATTGCGCAGGAGCGCGAATATCAACTTCACCATTTGTGTCTGTGAATGTTTAGGTTTTCAGAACGTTCGTAGAATCCTGTTCCTGCTGGTAGTCGGATACATTTTTCACATCCTTAGCTGCTACAATTGATGGGGTTAGCAGGTCTCAGTTTAGTACTGCTGTGTTACTCGTCTGAAAATAGGAGTAAACCAGATGGCTGTCAGTCGGTTTGCTTCCAAGCAATTCCCCTGTGAGAGAATACATAGCAATTGGGTTTGTAGGAGGCAGCATTTGCTCATATGTTTTAGGTCAAGTTTTCATTGTCCTCGCAGAAACTATTTATAAAGTACAAGGAAACCCCGCTTTAAACAACAGCGATGCTTGAGCTCTGCATTTACTTACAGGTATAAGTTATGTAGAACATAATGTCTAATACATTTACTCGTTTCATGAAATCAGTTCCGGACAAAGCTTTGTGGGGTTATTTGATCGTTTTAAGCTGGAGGAGTCTTGTTTACTTTAAACATCGACTAAAGCACCTAAATGATATCCTCGTTGTAGGGCAAACGTGACAGAGTGACGTTGGTTTGTACGAGCTGCAATTTGATATTAAGTAGGTGAAATTAGGGAAAGCAACGGCTTTGACGAGAGAAAGGATAATGTTGCGTTTTTCTGTATTTTGTTGTTAAATCTTCGGAAATAGCTGCAATCATACATGCCATTTTATGATCCTTGTAAACCGCCAGTAGCTTTCCATGTTGATATTTCTAAAATTCGACTGTTGGCTTATCTCCAAATCACTGCAGCCAGTTCCCACTCTCCCATTGTGGTAGTGCACATCATACCTGTGATACACGCCTTGATTCTGTTCCCACATGCGCAATTCTAACCTTTTTCACAAAGCCTTTATCCGACGTCCTTTTGAATAGGAAAACAGTTTCGTGTGAATTATACATGGTTTGAGCTGTGTAGCCGGAAAATATTTCGGGAAATTTTTCTGCCTAGTCGAATGCAGCAAAAGTAACTGAGCCACCGTTTTGCCCGATTGCTTAACAAACACAACATCGTCTACTGATGGAAGCCTGTAGCCAACTGTTTTACGATGTATAGTCTGAGGCTTGCTATTACTTGAGAAATGTAATGCTCGTTCTTAAATCACATGTCCAGCTAATAAGATTTTCCCGTAATTGCTGACCGGCACTATTTCCAGTAAGGCGCGTTCATGTATCACTTTCCTAATTTTCCGTCATTTTTCCACTACATTCTTAGTGTGTGGTTTACAAAGTCTTTCAAAAGCAGCTTTCCTCTTTTATGTAGCTCTTCTCGACTTGTCAGCATGAAATCATGGGCAGCGAATCTAATCGATGGCGAGTCACATCCATCACTTCGCAGTGCTGTTAAACGGACATATGTGGCTATATACAAGAAGAACGCCTGCCTGGTGAAAACGCACCACACTCTAATTTAAATAGTAAGATGTAACTGGCAATGAACTTCCTTTAGAGCGCGTAAAAATTAACACTGACATCGTACTTGAACTACTTATCGATTTAACTCCGAATTCTTCGCCGGGATTTGATAACTTATATCTCTCTTACATCAGGGATGCGACAGAACTCCAGACTGTTTGTATCTGTTAAATACTTCGGAGCTCACTTGAAGCAGTTGGCCTTTCAAATACGAGGAAATAAATATAGTGAAGTCAAATGTACATAAGTGGGAAACTTCAAGTTCCCGTGAATTAGCGGCCGGTTTATTTCTTTTCAATCACCTCGTAACCATGGAATGTTGACTGTAATATGCATTGCATCTTCCGATTGCTAAAATGAACGACATCACTCCTGCTCAGCAAAAAGTTTTAAGTCACTATCCTGCATTATCAACTTGATTGTTTCCCTAGGAAAGTGGACGAAGTCTTGGGATAGCTGTCATTTCCTTTGTGTTGTTTTTGTTGCTTTTAGCCGTGGTTGTTAGGGTTCTACACCAACGACTCCTTAGCAATCGAGTAGATTGCCATCGCTAGTAATCTTCTGAGTATGATAGAGGATTTCCTGGAATATCATATTAAGGAAGAGAAGTTTAACGAGGTCACCTCCGGCATCAAAAGCAGTGGAACGCAGGAGTGAGCAGTATGCTTCCGTCTAACCGTTCTTTGAAACAGTCCTCTGTCTGGACACTTACCACGCATTCAGGGAGTTTTCTCCACCTATCTACAAACCGTGGAGAAAGCGCGAATTCCGACCGCGCATAATGCCTCCAAAATTTACATAGTTTCTAACGGTGGCCATGTGTCAAGCAATCTGCGTTGAGCTGTTAGGACTACTGCACCTCCTTGCTCAGATAACACCTTAACCTGCATTTAGTACAAACCAGATCTCCAAGGCAATGGCGGTATACAGTGGAAAATAAGTTCATGCGCTGGAGACGACGTGAATAAGAAAAAACACGTAACACCGACAGCCTTTGATAGCGCTTCTGAACCTACTCGATCAACTCAATTTCAAATTTCATACGTGGGTGCATGACGGGTAGCTCATATTCCTGCGCTGGAAGGACATGGGAAGAAAAGGGCAGCTTGAAGGTCTTTAGTGTCGTTTTTTAATGACCTTCGTGTGGCTTCGAGCATTCTGTTGGCAGTCATTTTCTATAAGGCTTCACGTTTTGTTCTTAGTTCTGGAGATATAAGTACATACGAATCTTTTCAGGAGCCATAGTATTTAGAAGAAGAGCACAAATGTGTTAAACACGGAAAGGTTTTTCATCAAATACCGGAATAACAGAGCAGTTATTACAATTGATAAGCATTAGCAACTTGAGAGAACAATTATGCAGCGGATCAAGCTTCATTTGCAACTTGTCAGTACAATCCAGTTTTGATACTTCCGACCAGAATTTAAGCTCATCCGCGTAGACAAAACAATAACTACTTAAACGCCTCCGGGAGGTCGTTGTTGAAGGATTTGAAGAATACGTGACAAAGAACATACCACTGTGGAACATTACCGGTCATGCGAATATGGCCAGGGACGACCTTGTCAAAATTCTCTTTTATACTGCCGTCATCTAGGTAATCGGCTATCCGTTCGCTAAAGTTACCAGCGATGACAATGTACTGAAGTTTTTTAATAAGTCATTTGTGTACAACTCTAAGAAACAGTGCAACAACCGACAAATCGACACCAAGGATACGGCAGGTATCTAGTGATTTCGTCCAATTTTCTAAGGCAACAATCAAGTTGGTGATGCAGGAGCGTGACTTCGACATTTGTTCCGAGCAGGAGAGATGACGTCTAATTGATCAAGGTGAAGATGCATTACCTGTTACCATTTGCTTTCAAGGTTTTTAAAGGTAATTGATAACAAGCAAATCGGTCGCTAGTTCACGGGAACTTGAGGATTTCCAATTATATACATTTGCTTCGCTATACTTATTTTACTTGAAAGAAGCCCTGCTTCAAGAGAACTCCAAATATTTGGCAAATAGTAGCAGTAAGAAATTCTGCAAATTCCCTGATGGAAGATAGATATAATCTATCAAGACCAGGCAAATAATTCTGATTTAAATTTAGAATTAGTTTAGGTACTTTGTCAGCCTTAATTTCGATGCTCCCTAAAGGAGGCTCATTGTCAGTTCCACCATACGATACAAACGGCATTGTTTCACAATGTGATACATTGCGCCTGGCAAGCATTCTACCTATACATAGCCACAGACGCCTGTTTAACAGCACTGCGAATGATGGATGTAAGCCGCCACAGAATAAAATCTCCACTTATGATTTCATGCCGGCAAATGGTCAGGAGCTACATTGCACCATTTTGAGATGCAAATTATAATGACACTACTGCACCTGCACTTTTAATCGCCAACAATCGTAGGTGCTTTTCGCTTTTCATTGTTACATTCCACTGGCATAAACTTGGTGTATTACAATTGATCTTGTAATCCACCAGTTCCTTTTAGTATAGCTAACATAGTACTTGATCTACTCGTGACTCTTGGTTTATTTTACGGTGCGGCAGACTATTTATGTTTATACAAAGGTGTCTCTATCACACAACCATCAAGCGTATGCATTTTTACGTTTGTACAAATTGTAAAAAACAACCTTGAGCGCCTGAATAACTTTCAATTGACACCGTTGCAATGGCCATAAAACGTCTTCACTTTTGTCCCAAGTAATCAACGCTTCGTGGGGCGTACCCCACACTGTTTGAGGATAATTTTTTTATGATTATTACATTAACCACCACAGCAGTTTGCATGTTACCTCGATTTTTGGCGGCTTGGAGGTAACTCATATTTTTGAAAGCCAGCATTTTTCTGTACAACCATAACATGCGCGATATTGATGCTTGGAATTGTACCATGTCCCAGTTAGACACCATACGTTGATTTCCGCTTCACAAAACCTCGGCACACGTACGTAAATCGCTGGCTCGCAGAAGTGATACACTCGCTTCGGCTCCGGCATCATTCGGCTTTTGTGTAGTCATGAGTACGAATTAGAGCAAACAGCATTTCAGCACTTTCCTGGATATATGGTAACTGTCTACCTAGGAAAGCGGTGACAAAGCGTCAGCGAAAATAAATACATCCCCAACCTACTCTATAATAATCAGTCAGAGCCTCATTTGCTTGCATGCCATTTCTTTTGGTGCTAGCTTGCAACTGCAGCCGTCCTTTTTTGTACTGCCATGTCCACTGCAAGTACATTCAAGGCATGATAGTGGGAGATGGATTACGCTGGGTCGCTGTTGGACAGCAGTATTGGGATATCGGCGTCGTCAGTCGTTGTGCAGTAGCATTACCAGCCGGCTTCTAAGAGTGTGGCCGTTGATTCGAATCCTTCATGTTTTGTTAAATTCGAGCTACCCGGCCGAGTAGAACGAAACGGCCCCCTATCGCATTGCTTGCTTTACAGTAGCTACGGGCTATGACGAAACTTCGCCATAAACAAGTACGTTTCAATGATTTGGAATACCTGTAGCTCGTTTGGTAGTTAACGTTCTGATCCGTTCTCGCAGATGAGTTGTTTAATGACAAGTTCGTTACCAATAAAATTATGAGTAATAAATGATCACTTTAGCAGCATACATGTCAACAAGATGGAATGCTAATAAAAAAGGATTTCGTTGCTGCGGCTGACGGTCCATTTCAATAGCCCATCTAGCGAAATTTATTTGTTATTTGAAGACCAGACCCGGCGAGATGATTGTGTTTTTGTTCCTCTTAGAAGATAATAACCGAAAGTGCTCTGTCCGAAGTAATCATTTGACAGCCTGCTTTGGCTTTCAGTATTCCAATCATAAACACCTGAGGAGATATATCAAAAGTTCACTTCACTACTTGGTTTTTAGCAATTTTATTGGTAAAATGTTCGATACAACAGTGAATTTTATATGGATGTGTAATGAGTAAACATACCTGGATGGGATGTGCTTGTTAGCCAATCCTATCATGTGCGGGGTGACAATTAGTTTGGGTGGGCCAGAGATGTTTCCCCCATACCGTCAGTAAGCCAAAAGTTATTTCGTAATCCGTAACGGAGGCAAAATGCTTTTACTGATTTAAGAAGGCACAAACATTTTGCAGAATAGTTCTATGTTCATCGGTTTTCCGATGCATGCCTATGTGTATCTGTGACAAAGTTATCAATGACAACCATCGCTTCTTGTGGAATGTTTAAAAAACAACAGTGTAAAAATTTCCGTGTAGAAGAGGATGAGTAATTGATTGACCTTTTACATAGGCTTCTATGTGAACCTGTAGCTTAGCGATTAGTATGCAAGACTAACCATGGGGTAAAAGTGAGTTACAGGACGAGGAAACAAGGACACGGTTAATCTTCAGTCATTGGTTTCCATATAGGCATAATAACTTTGAGTTCAGTGTGGTCTAGTGAAAACGTGTATTAACATATTTGAAAAAACGAAGCGGACGTGCCTTAACGGTTTACTTCAGTCACATTTTCAATAGGCCCTGTCCACACAGATAGACAGCCAGCCATGGTAAATGACGTGCTTTCGGTCACAAGCAGAGGCAAAACGTAAGTTGAAAATGAATAGCAGTATCTGTCTAAGTATGGGCTTAACTAAATTGTTGCACCTTTAGCATGTCCATCATTTGCCTAAGATGCCATTTTAAGATACCGTTTTAAGAAGTTGTAATTCCGGTGATGGCGAGTGACAATCGATTGTCATGGGTTAAGGATATTTGTGTCCTAGGGACGCCAAATTGACACTTATTGTCCGGCATTTGGTCATGCAAAAATAATTTTAGTTTTAGTTTAACTGCTACACTAAAGCGTACCTACTATTTAAGAGAAGCTTTCGGCTCAATGCTGGAATTTGTGCAATCAATATGAGTGTATTTGCAGTACATTTTAAGGGTATGTTGGAAAATAATTTATTAGTGGCTGAACGTCTTCCAGTTTCAGACGGATTTAGGTCGTTTGAAACCATTTTTACTTTGTACTAAAGACAATAATATGGCCTAATGATAACCTTGAGTTTGATTTCGCCTTAATCGTAACGTTGTTTGCAGCTAGACAAATGCCGTCTAAATATAAGGTAAGGGTGCTTTCAGTAATTCCTTCGCAGTAACCAAAACCCATCAAAATAATTTCCATTCGGGACGGAGAGGGGCACAAGTTAATTTGCTTAACGTGCCACCAAAATCAATCCAGCAGAAAATTTTGGTCATCTATACGAACTATAGCCTTTTGGTTGCATGGCTGAGTAACGGGAGAAGTAAATATATATTTAAAGATGTGGCAATGGAAAAGTAGACCATTTGTACTACGTAGCTTAGACGGGAAATTTGACGCTTTAATGTAAGACCCTGATGTATAACGGACATGACAAATTCCGCATTTTGTTTCCTTCAGAATAACCGTTGATTCCAACATAGTACACTGGAGGGGTTGCAAATCCATTGGAACTAAATGAACTTTACTTATTTCTACACGGATAATGTACACTATATAATAAATGGCGTAATAATTTGCAAATTGCCGACCAGTTATTTAGCAAACCGTTTACACACTGTAGTTGCCAGCATTTATACTACAGGTAGGTCACCGATAAGTTCGTATTCATATTATTGCATATTTGAGGAACATCCATGTGTTTGCATGCACCGATGATTTAAATAGTTGCACAGAGCTAGGTTTAACTTATACCTACGCTGCCCTATCGGATTTATAACGTCATTAATTTCCAGCTTTAAGAATGTGTTAGCATCCTCGCAGGACCCGGGATCTGTCTTGTAAAGGCGTACAGAACGTGACCTAATGTCGAGGTGTCACTCTGCCTTGCATTGCCGAATAGAAAAAAGCGGTAATACTACACCAGGTCTATACAAGTCTTGTACAGTCAAAATTTAGCCATATTAAATTTGAAGAGGTTGAGCAAAAGTACATTATCTTTCCTGGCTTTGATGACAGTGTGTATGTTTGGGGAATTTAAGAAAAATGGTGTATTGAGGACGTAAGAGTATTCATTTATTACCACGTGCAATGGATTTATCACACCATATTAGTGCTCGACCATTTATATCCTAATTGCACGGGGTGATATTAGTCGTTTTTTCGGACAAACACACTTTAAAGTTTAACCATATACTGCAAGTTCAGTTAAGTCCCTTACTCTATTTTTAAGCATGGACAGTTGATTTCTGGGATCAAATGTTTACAAACCTTTATAACACACACCCGCAAACATGCAGTGCCTACCGTAGACCATAACACAAATGTGTCATGTATTTAAACCAGGGAACATAGTACTTCCAGAAAGCCACCTTAAATGACGCCATATGCCCCCAGGGTGTGACATGACGTGTGCTTTTGTTATTATGACTGCTAGGAATCTGTCGTTAAGGTGTGAAGTGAATCAAGAAAAGTAGAAGATCGGAAAGGTCAAACTTTGCCTGGATTAGTCAAAAGCCACATATAGGGTACTTGGTCAGACGTCTTTGCATGACAAGGAATCTGCTAATATAAGTTTAATAAAGATAACTGTGCTTCTGATGTGGTAGAGTTAACCAGCATCGTTTGGTTGCTTAGACTCCCGATTATGAGACACTTGAATGGTTAAGCTTTTTAGTACTATCTGTAAACTTAAGGTGATACATGGATTATTTAACGGGAGATGTACTTGAATTGCTCTAACGGATTTGATAACCTTCACTGGGAGGAACTGAGACATTTTCATTCAAACGCAGCCGTTAATATACCAGGATAAAACAGTTTGTTTAACTCTAACAACCGCTAAAATTACCATATATTGCCAATTTTGATCACTTACGGAAGATTAGACGCGTATGGAAAATCCAGTAATAACTCACCTGCCCGAAACCTCAAACCACGTTATAAATAACAAAAGCGCCCATGAATATCTGTACGTTTTACTTCCAACAATTCTAACTTCAAGTCCAAATACATTCAGATAGACAATACATGTTTTATTCTTAAATTTTCTGTCAGGAAATATAACTTGTCCAAAGAAGTTAAGCGCAGTGCTCCGATAAGGACACCAGTAAAAATCATTGTATCGTTTACTTTGGCTACAGATCACGCTTTTCTAGAAGTGCATCCTCTCGCCTAGTACAACTTTATTTATAACTTTATTTAAAACTTTATTTATTTTCTAAGGCATATGAAACATGAAGGCATGTATTGAAGAAATCATTACAGCTGGACGATCTGCAAGTAGAGATACAGGAAGATATCAGTGATATGAGAAATCCGTTATAGTATCAGAGCAGGGAACAGGCTTGTTGATCGCGTACGTAGGACGTTTGCACGAGTCAATGCTCACGCAGATGTATGCGAATGGTCAGCACATATGTAAGAGCACATGTAGACAAGATATACAGACCTGGTAAATTTGACGTTGCAGTAACTAGCAACCAGCAACTCAGGGATATTGGGGATTGTTCCATCTGCCACATCAGCTACTACGGAAAGTCATAACAGTGTGCATTGAAAGTCATCGCCATCCACAGCTTAGCCCCATTTTCCTCTACCAGATTTTAATATACCGTTACTATGTAGGCGAACACCTCCTGCAATGTTGTCGCAAAAAGAACGTGATAAACAGTCGCGTGAAACTTGTCACATAAAGAAGGCGGACTTCGCCACAGGAATTTTCGTTTTCCCAGGATTGGTCAGCTTTTAAACGCTCTTCTTTTTTGGTCTTAATTGCACCCACGACACGCACTAGTAACAAACATATGACGACATATTACACCATATACATAAGGTGGTATTTACTTCAATCATCAAGTGCTTACGAAATGCAAACAATGTGCTTACCTAGTTATATGAAATACGTGTACACGGTAAAAATGTGTGTTGACGTGGATAACTTGGGGAGCCAACAAAGCCGACTTTCACTTTTCCGTCACATTTGCAATCGTCTCAATATCCTATGGATTTGGTTAGTCTTGGTTTTTTACCATTATGGTGTTATAGTTCATTTGTTAACCATAAGTGGCGTATACGCTACGGTTATTAAGTATTGTACTGATTCATCTACCAACTGAATCATCAACCATTAGGAAACTAACTGAATATACACATGTATAGCAAAAATGGAGAAAACCAATTCGCAATGCTTTTGCTATAAAAATGATTTGGAAAAGGAGATGAATTAGGAGCCTCGCTTAAAATGGTAATAGTAAGGCCAAAGGTTGTAAACATTCGCTGTAATATAGCAACAAAATGCTTCTTAGATATCAACCTAAAATATCCTAACTCGTATGCGCTATATTGCAAATAACCAACTTTCTGTCAAAAACCCATTGAATGGAATGGCTAAGAATGTTACCGATCAGTGTGGGCTCATGCAAGCACGAATGGGTGAATAATTGCTTAAAATTACTTCGCTCTACGTGAGCATATTTGCATAAATAAATCGCTAAGAATGGTGCCATTCAGATTAATATATTCTGGTTTTTACAGGCACACGAATAAATCTAACTTTTTAGACGTAGTGCTAATACTTTCGCTTTAGTCGTGTGCCTGTAAAAACCTGAATATATTAATCTGCATGTCACTATTCTTAACGATTTATTTATGCAAATACGTTCACGTGGAGCGAAGTTAGTTTAAGCAATTATTCACTCATTCGTGTTTTTATGAGCCCACACTGTGTTGTGCATAGAGAGGAATGGGGTAAATCAGTGCTATATAATAACCTGTTACCTAGATTTCGGCCACTCGAAAAACGCTTGTCTCCTGTCGATGCAAAACGTACTGTCGATTACAGTGGTGATAGTTGCTTTGTTCGGTGAATACTCGACTAATTTATGGACCACTGCCAGTCTTCGACATGGTAAATATGGCAACAAAGCACGCGGAGACATTTGGGTAACCGCACCGACCCGGAGGAAATTGGAAGAGTTGGAGCAGGTCGAAGAAACAAAACCGAGGATTGATGTTACTGAGCACGTAACCGATAAGGTTAGTACACGGACTCTAAGGGCGTAATGGCAACATATTACTTGATCGTAACACATGCGATATATTCTAGAGTTATTGATGGATTTAATGTTTTTCTTGGACCGCCATTTATCGCAATGTG
>CALYDF020003791.1:0-26492 GCA_944474145.2 Dicrocoelium dendriticum
GAGTACATTAGGGTGTCGCAAAGGAAAAGGATGTACCAATAGGAAAGCAGAGAAATATGCACTTATGTGTGCATGCAAGGGGTTGTATGCACGTATCTGTCTAGACTAGCCAGCAAGCATACCTACCGAATACACAACATCACCTCTCCGCTTAATCATGTAATGCGTCGAAACCATATGGATTTGGTTATCTTGGTTCTCAGCCCGTCCTGCGGAGATACGTGCTTTGCGTACTTTCGTCAGTGGAGGTTTGCAGCACATGCTCCGTTCGTCTGATACTTGTGAATAACGTCCGTACGTTTATTGTGCGGCCATCTTCCAGCCGGTAAGTGCCTGGCCCACATGCGCGCGTTTTCCTTAGCGGATCCGCTAACGTGGGTTGTCGTTTGTTGCATCGGTCACCTTCACACGCACGAATTTTCCGGGGTGGAGCGGAGTAGGAAGCTTCCGTTAAGTGGTCTGATATCGATGGAGACAATCTAACTCGTCGGAATTATTGGTTGCAGGAATCTACATTGCGGCATCAAACTTTGTCCGAAGGGCAGAAACAAGCATGAGTTCAGCTGGCGTTTTATCTGTGGCTCGGTGGTGTGCGGTTAAGTAAGAAAATAGTGCTTGTAGAACTGCATCCTCCCAACCAGTACCAGATGAGCGAATAGTTTTGATACTCTCTTTCAATGATTGATTGAACCGCTCTACCATGCCGTTTGCCGCTGGATTATACAGAGTTGTACGTGAGTGTCAGATGGCGTGAAGTTGAAGGAAGGAAAAATTCTCGTGGCTTGTAAACTACGGGCCGTTGCCCGTCACTATCGTCTCTGGTGGTCTGAAACCGGAAAACATGCATTTCAGCCATCGAAGAATGCTGGCAGTAGTCAACTCTCCACACAAATGGACTTCAGGCCATTTCGTGTAAAAACATGTTGCTACCAAACATTTCCTTTGCTGCTGAGTCCCTGAGCTAACTAGACCCATAACGTCGAGAGCTATCTTGGCCCATGGTCGCATAGGATAGTCACTGTGTTGTATTGGGGAGGAAAACGGCCTTAAAATCTTGTCTGCCCTTTGACATGAAGAGCAGTTATAAACAAGTTTTACTATTTCGTGTGACATTCTGGGCCACCAGACGCATGCGTCAATCTTGTGTTTCGTACGAACGATACCAGGGTGGCTTTCGTGAGCACATAGCATGGTCTTTAGCATCAAGCTATGAGAAGCCGCAAATCTTTCGATGCGCATTAAAGATCCGTCTATAAATGAAATTGCTTGACGCAACACGTAGTACGGACGAAACTTGCCGGTTATCTTGCAATTTTGTAGCCAGCAGTTTAGCGGAAACCCCTGAACTCGGCAGAGTGTGTCGTCTTCCTGAGTGGTCTTCTAGACCTATTCCTTAGTCAGAGCTGATATTGGTTCACTACACAGGGAAGACACTAGTAAGCTCTCATTAGCATCCTTGTTATTTTCAATTTAGTTGAGTGGCAATGGAGAGAGCCTATCCGCTAGCTGGTTTTCACGCCCGGGAAGGAAGTTAATTTGACTATACTATGTTAACAAGTGTGCATACAATCGATGTATCCGAAGTGGCCTGATGCCATGTGTTCCCCAAATAAGTAAGCTAATTAGCGCTGCGTAGTGTGTACGAAGAGTGAAGGGTCTTCTAAACAGGATGAAATTCCACTTCTCACAGGCCCAAACGCAGGCAAGGGCTCTTTTTCCCCTGCAGAATAAGAAAGCTCTGCCGTCGACAGTTTTCCGGAAGCGTATGCGATAACTCTTTCATGCGCCTTCTGAATGTGGGATAGTATAACACCCAACGCAATGCCTGATACTTCTGCAATAATCCAAAGGAAATGACTTGACTAATCAAACTCAGGAGCGAATTCAACCATTGTATACCACCTTCAAATATACGGCCCGACAACAGCTTTTCTGCAAACCCAGCTTAGATATGTGAGGTTTTCAGTGAATACATCTCATTCTTTTTCACAAAGGTGCATAGTGCCGATGGTAAACGTCCCCCAAAACTACAGATTACATCTGTAAGTTTGCATTTGCGCAATAGGACATAAGAACTGATAAACACCATGCGAATAAACTTTTATCCTGGCCCTATGGAATACCGTCTGATATGCTCAAATTAAGAGGCCCTGATATCCCAATACTGCTTCAAAATATTTTACGTTATTCATGAGGTCCAGGGTTGTTCCAGATGTGTGAAAATGTGCGTTGGTTTCATCACGATATACAAGTGGTCAACCTAAATTACAGACGAGCTATCGGCCCATCAGCCATAACTCCATTCTCTGTAGAACAATGGAAATGCAATATAGCCAAAATTGTCTAATTCCTATCGTACAACAATTTGATCAACACTTGTAAGCACGGGTTCCGAGCACTCGACCAAGTGTTACTTGTCGAGTACAATTTCTAAATTTGTTACTCGTTCCATTGACTGGTAATTGTCCGGTCAATATATTTCTTCATATGCGTAGAGAGTTCGATCGGGTACCACATGGAAATATTCCACCAAAAGTAGATATATTTGTCATACTTTGTATTTCACATACTTGGACGGTATCGTACATTTCTGGTGGGCTTCAGGCAGTTAAAATTATAAGCAATACTTCAACAAGCAGAAAAGTCACAAGTGGCGTGATTCAAGGAAATGTTCTGGGGTCACATTTGTTTTTCATGTCCATTAATGGCGTCTCCGATGTTATCAAACACGTATAACCACATGTATTAGCAGATGACTTTAAAATTGTCTGAGTTAAATTTGGACAATTTCATTAACGCACTAGCCAACATGAAAGCGCATCTGCGCCAGCTGGATACTCTGTGCTGCAAGTGGATAATAGAACTCTCATCCGAGAATTGTAGCTGCACATGTTGTCGGTGCAGTTTGCACCAAATTTTTGAAACTAGAAGGCGAAGCTCTGTCCACCTGTATCACAAGTTTTGATCTTGGGATACACTACTCTAGCTCCTTCAATTTCGCCGAACAGGTACATTGCAAGGTTGAAGAATCCCGCAAACCAGGAGGGCTAATACTAAAATCCCTTAATTTTTATAAATTCAAAACCTGCCTGTATAATAACCGTATTCGTTCCCTATTCGCATTTTGTTCATTAATATACTCCAAACTGAGAAAAAGCGATAGAACATCAATAGAAATGTACAGCGCTAATTTAGGATGCGGTTAATGAGAAAATTTGGCAAATTTACCTACTATGACCTTTGCTGTGAAATACACAGGAACTTCCCTGATTAAGGTGACTAAAACTAACCTGAACTTCATGTTTGCTATAATCCACAAACGCGTCTTTACCTCTGACATTGACGTTCTACTTAAACATTCCTCATGTACAATATAAGCAATAGTGATGGCAAGTCAGAAATCGAAAAGGCACGAACTAGCTTAAGTGTGAATTTTTTCTTGACCGCTGTGAACTTAAGTGGAAAAAACTACCGCAGTATCTGAGAACGTGTGACACAAATAGTGTTTTTCGTAATCCAGTTGACAGGGAATTGACAATGAATCAAGTGATGAATATGCCAAACACAGTGGTGAGTATAGCCATGTTGTATACGGAACGGCCGAGGGCCGTACATAAATGACAATATTCTCTGATTCGGTCAATCTACCTCTATCACATTTTATTTATAAAATAACATTGATCCGCACTTCTAACTAACTCTTTTTTTCGTCCAGAGGACTCAATGAACACATAACGGAGTGAATGTTGAAAACCGTCGATATCACTCCCTACACCTCTGCTGCCCCGTATGGTTGAACCGCTGAAACATCAACATGTGAACACTTCTTACGATCGGATTGAATGAGAACCCTTCTTGACGATTCAATTACAAACGTGATCATTTTAATTGCACGGACGGTGACTTGCACTATGCAGACATAAACGATATTCTTTTTATTTTTTATTTATGACTACCTTTTAACATTCCTACTGTAATGTAAATAGTACTTTATCTGTCGCGAAGGCAACAGAGCACAAGTCCCATTGCTCAACACTACAAATTCCCGTACTTTTTGAACGCAAACAAATGATGATGAACCCTAAAATTATTTTCAGAACTGTCTAGCATATATAGACTTCGAGCAGATTCTGAACTTACCCTGTACCATTTGCCCGGTCTTTGTTGTGCACACCTTTTATATTCTTCTTTACTTCACTCTTGACCACGACAGGGTCGATCTCCTGAGGTGACGGCTTCCAACGCTACTAATTATACACATGCAAGCCGCATTGCCATTGGATCAATGGCGATAAAAATGGCGCTTTACTGCAAATCCCAGCTGATGATACGGGCGAGATGGCTTAGCTGTCCACACTATAGACACAGAAAAACAGCCCTAAAGCTGAATTACATTAGTGATGGCTCACTTCTTTAAAAACCACACCGGCACACGGCCAGATGAGGCATGGAAGGGTCAGGTGCAATCCATCGACAGGATAACCCGCATGGAAGCAATTCCCCAGGAGGCGGTCCTAGTAATGACTGTATTACTTCAGTTATACCTTATATTTCTCTGCACTCATTATCTCTTATAACCTCACAATCCACCCGAAAGATTTAAAGGACCAATTATCCATTTCCGCCAAAATGCCTGAGGATTGCTTTAGAAAATTCAAGAAAAGATAATATTTGCTCATTGTGATTTTCTGTACGCAAAGAATCACAATATCTAGTTGGACTGTACCTCGCACCGACGAGATATACCTTGGTTTTTTATTTAACACAAATTCATATTGCCCAAGCAAGAGTATGATACTACCTGAACAACTTTGATCTGCGCCAAATACGGACACAGCTTTTCACTTTAAGAGACATATACACTTTACTATAAATATTATAATTGCTCTTGGTTACAACTTAATGTAGCATGATCCATGCAATTCTAATGAAATATGCTTGAAATACGCCTGAAATGAAATATGCTTTTTTACACTAGACACGAATTTTCCGGCATGATCAGTAAGTACAATGATCTCAAACCATTATAAGCACAGAAGCAAAATGTTTACGTAAATAAAGTATGGATAGTATAAGATTTAAAAGAGAAAACGAAACATTTAATAGATAAAATAATGTGCTACGGCCATTTGTGGTGCTGTCTCCTGAAAAATGCTTCTGAGCGCGGTAGTTTTCCTGACGTTCACACCCGCAAATACATGGCTATCTTGTAATATGTTGGTATGGTTTAAACACATGCAAGACACAGCACTTTGATTCATTTCTTAAACCCTTTTATAAGCAATTCGGATAGGCATTTAGGAGTAATCATGCCGCAATCCAATCTGAGCTAAAAATTAAAAAGCTAACGGCTTTCACCGCATTTTCAAGCCTACTTATATGCAGCTAGAGCTGTCAGTCCGTGCATTCCGCCCATTTAACACATTTCAATAAAGCATTTTTGCTCTCAAGGAATTTTCGGCATTTGCTTTGCGTGAGTTCATGATCAACTGAATAGCTCTGCATTGTCACCGACGGAGAGAAGTCAACTCATTGTCAATACAGGCAATAAAATGCACTCAAATAGAAAATGATGACAAAAATTTAGGTGGCTTATGAAAACATATTCTGTAACTGGGTATCTAATATCAGATAATCCGCATCGGAATCGCATGCGATAGCGGGATACTCTCAGTACATAAATTTTGTTTCTCGGATTACATGCAGTATGTTCTTGGTAATTCGATTTGTAAAAGTTTGCGTCTGTCTATGATCAATATTTTAAAGCAGACGCAAATTTATTTTTCACCATGAAAGCTGCAATGACTAGGTCAGATATGTGCGAAATTTAAAGTCCTATGGCAAAGGATTCCCCATATGCTTCGAATTTCAGTTTACCATAGTTTCTTTTACTGCTAAGTAATTTTACCATATTCTAGATTACGCTTGGTATACACAATAAAGTTCAACCGTATAGTGCTTTTGATAAATGCCAATTATTTTTCAATGCACTGACTTTCGGGTTTCCTTCTTAATATGCCCTATTTACTTAAAATTAGGCGAAAATATTAATGCTGAGTCATATTACGGATAATATCGTCTATGGTGGGTAGCCAATTATTTAGAGCACGTATTCCTACTGAAATACAGCATCCGTAACAAACGACATTGTATTTCCTCCTCCAAAATCATTTTCTGGAACCTGGGCGCCATGTGTACAGACAGAGCAATTCATCATCTATCACAAAAATGAAATTACAGCCTCGTAGTTCTGGCGGGGCCTTCAAATTCGGCCGTTTCTCTTGCGATTGAAATATTGTTTTACGTTAATCACTGTGGGTACTTTTCCACCTGTTTCTGCAGCTTTTTCCACTAGTTTAATTAAACCAATTTAAGAGCAGCGGTGATGACATACATTGTTAACCAATTGATTTCACTCGGAGAAGCTGTACGAAATTCACCTTTAATCATATATGAATACAAAATCCAAATACTTTCAAAAGCATTGTCCAGAAAATTTTGGGGGCAAAGTTAAAGCACCGTGGTGGTTAGCAAGCTGGACTCAGACGCTGCCGTACCAATAATGTACAAATTCCGCTTATCCTCTCCAGTAATATCAGATCACTTCTCGGGAAAACTGATAAAGTTGGCAAACATTTACTACGAAAATAAATTTCGAACGTAGGTATAATGATGTTACAAAAAGTTTTCTATATCTCTGCATTAATGATGAACTTGTGAAACTCGATGGCTGTCGACACACCAGATGCGGCCGCTTAGGAAAGCTTCACCAACACGTAGGTATTGTGATCACCTACATTAGCGGAGATTGGTGTGCATCGGTTTCACAGCTTCCCACCTACCCAACGGCTTCAATAACTTAACAGCTATTAGAATGTAAAGCAAAGGTCCTTAGTGGTTTTCTATCTTTTGTAGTTGGAAACATTTATATAACGCCTAGCGCAACTGTCAGAGATAAAATGGTTTTCAGATCACCTTGCCTCGGAATTACAACCAAACTTAGAATGTTTCCTCTGCATCATTGCCGCTGATTTCAATATAAGTGACAGAGTCTTCATTAAAAGGCTGCGTCTAACCTACGTGTTAGAATTCCCCCCAGATTTGATGCATATTTAGATTTAGCTTTAACTAACAAACACAAGCCATTTTCCACATAAAGACGCGCCCCGCTAGGTAATCCGGACCATCGCATTATAAAGATATGCTCAAAGATTTACTGTAAGATCAATTACATTGCAGTGGCAAAAGGCCTTTCAGAAATATTAGGCAGCGAAACTGTTCAGCAGAAAACATTGCGAAACTCAAATCAACGCTCGTTTCAACCGACTTCTTAATCCACGGCAATGCGAATACCTCACAGATGACGTCAATTGCTGTTTCAATCTTTATTGCCCCGTTGAGACAATCTATATTCGGATTGGTATGCTTTCATCCCCAACTCTAGAAACTGAGCATAAAATGACCGGCTTATAAAAAACTAACAGCCCGTGTCAAATGCCTATCTATCTATATAAAAGCTGAGATAAAAGGGTTAAATATTCCATACATTTAGGCCATTATAGGAAAACGCAGTTGCGGTGACCTGTAGAAGTACTTAAAGCGGCTCACTGGAAAATATTCCAGTTGCCCAATCCATACTGTGGATGTGAGCAAGCTCAACGCGGATTTTATCTCATCCTCAGCAAACGTTTTCTCCATACCTTCTTTCTCTAGTAATTACCCTACCATCTTGTTTGACCATATCAGTGTTTACTAGGAAGTCAAAAAGCTGTAGCCCAACATCGCCAGTAGCCCCGATTCCTTGTCTCCAAGTGCTTTGAAAGAATGTGTTAGTGCATTATACTCTCCTCAGAGAGAAAGCTTCGCAACTGTTGTCTAACAACTGACACAGTCCCCGAATTCTGGAAAGAAGCCTAAATAGCACCTTTGGTTACGAAGGGATCACAGAAGTAACGGCCAATAGCAGGTACTTCTGTGAAGTTAAACTTTCTTGAAAAACTATTAGTTCCCAGAATCTTTGCATGCAATCATAAGACTGATATTAATCAGTTTGCGTACACAGAAGGATGAGCAATGAATTTATACGGGTTAAGAAGCTTTGCTTTACAAGTCCCGTTGGATAGTTGATTGGGAGATCAAAATAACAATAACAGTAGAACCATTACTACTACTAATAATAACGATAAAACAGTTAGTAATTCAAATATGATAATAAGGACTGATCGTTTGCTCCTCTTAGTCCTGCTATCCGCGTAGATTTATAGCACCCACAGACAACATCATATACATCCATGGTAAACTCCAAGAGTAGGCTGGAGACGTTGTGCTAATTGACAAAATGTAAGTGTGTGAATGTATCATCCAACCGTCTTATAAACATTGTTACTGTCGGTGCAGAGACGATCGATTTTTGGAGAGCATTCCACAGGTGACAGAAGCGAATGGAAAAAATCTGCGGCACTCCAGATGGCGATACTATTCTGCAAGTTTCAATGAGTGGCCACTCAGTTTTGTATTGCTGCTGAGTTGCAGTAATATGCGGCACACATGATGTGGGTCTTGCATAATTAAGTATACCATAAAATGGTCGTCGTGTAATCTGTGATAGCGTCCGCTGAATACCCCAATCATTTCAGCCTCTCCTGGTATGAAAGATTGCGCATTCCAATCACGTTATTTGATGCACTACGTTGAGGTTGCTCCTATGTGTTACGGTCATGTTTCAAGCATGGATTCAGGTTTAAATTGTTTATTCGACATGGGGCGAACACTGAGCCTTTGTCGAAAAATGGAGCTGTTTATTTATCCAAAAGCCCCTTGTAACAGCCAGACGTTTTAGTTTCCAGTCTTCGTGACCTTTTCGAGTGTCTGAAGCAAGCCAAGTCATCTTGAAGCGACATATCAAAGTCACGTTCGACAGTTTATTGTTGCAGTACATTCGTTCCGAGCCGCTATGATTACTGCTCTGATGTCAGATTAAAATCATTTCGCATTCATTCACGTTGATTGCAACAAATTCTGGATTGAACATTATATACCGTGTCTAGGGCACTCTGAAGCAGATGCCGGGCAGAATTCACCCCAATCCTGCGCCAAATCTTGATATCATCGGCAAACATCAGAAGTCTAAAGCGATTGCCTGTGTACGGTAATTAATAACCACCAAAAACAAAAGTGGAGCTTGAACTGAGGCTTGCTACACGCCACACTCGACAAGTCGGGGCACACTAATCTGGATGCCGTTTCACATTTTCTGCAATCCATTGCACCTGCGTTGTATAAAAATGCAAGACTGCCAATTCAGTTCCTTGATTTTAATTATGCCTTTGGGAGAATTGACGGACCGCCACTATGAAAACTTGTGGATGAGAACGGCGTTCCCCTTACGAATGTAAGGTAACACGTAACTATTTTACTAATCGCACACACTTCACGCAGTCATGCGATGGACCTCCTTCAATCGCAGGCAATTGTGTGGTCTTACATGGGTCTATTCTATCGACTTCTGTTTTCGCTCTATTTTAGCTCTGCCTACATCAACCAATTTCACCGGAGGTACCGTATTTTTCGGAACTTAAGGCGCACTCAAAATCCTTACATTTGCTGAAATGTCGGCAGTGTGTCTCATATTCCGGTGTGCCTTATATATGAATGGTTACGCTGAGGCCTAGTGACCTTGAATCAATTTCTATCTTCACACTATGCAGAAAAATCCGTCGAAATGTTTTAATACTACTTTAATTGTCGAAGCATAATCGTTGGGCAGGAACCTCGTGGAGTTAGCTTCCTATGTTTTCTAGACAGAGTTGTTTTGGGGATGGAGAACTTTGTGTACAAGCCAACAGATTCGAGCTTTTCTGGTGACGGTAAAGCAACCAACTATTTAACAATCCACGCTGATTTCCAACACTGTGATATATGTGATGGTTACTCCACCCGGCAAACTCACTTGGTCTAACAATGCACCTTGCAAACACTGTTCAGAACACGCAACTTTATCTCGCTGATTGAAGGTGTATGTTTGAAAATACCATCTGCGCTCATACCAAGGTTCCAAAGACGTGCGGTCATCCATACAGTCGGCGAAGCCCGTGTGAGCTTCATTCCCATCATCCTCCAAACTGAGGTTTTCTGGTAGCCAACTGGAATCTACGTCGTTGTGCGTGTACTACGGAGGGAGTAACAGTGCACCTACGGAGAAATGCGTGATAAACTACAACCTGGTCAACATATGAGGTCAAGCACCATAACATATTTCAGCGCCAGTCGCATGCTGGCAATCATAAGGAAGCATGTTCGCTTACCGCTACCACTTATCCTGAACGTACTGTGCTTTAACATACCACTAATTGAGGACCCCAAAATGACACCTGTTAATAGACATGCTTACGCAGCTGGTTTCGAATTCAAGGCCATCATGAACGCAGTACAACATGGTAATAGAGCAGCTGCGAAACAATCCAACATTAATGAATCGATGGTACGGAAGTGGAAGGCTCCTGATGACCTGCGCCGAATAAAGAAGCCAAATGAGAGGTTCCGAGGAAACAAATGAAGTTGGCCTTTTCAGAGGACAAAAGTGAACAGTGGATTACTGAACATACAACGGCACGTAGAAGCGTGTCTACAGTCTCCATTGCATGTGATATGAAGATGAATTACTTTCAAAGTGATCCTTCATGGTACTTCGTTTTATGGAAATGCCTCATCTCTCCATCCGCACAAGAACTACCACCTCGCAGCAACTATCCAATGATTACGAAGAAAAGTGTGGCCATCTTCCGCACTTACTGCATGAACAAATTCATCAGAAAGAAGATATGGCCAGACCACATCACAAACATGGACCAGTTTCCTCACAGCTTTAACGTCTCCGTGTACTCTACTGATAAAATAACAGGTACGTCTACTGTATCTATACGCACCACAGGGAACAAGCAATCCTCCTTCACACTAGTTCTCGGTTACCAGGCTAACGGCCAGAAACTACAACCCGTGATCATTTTTAGGAAGACTTTGCCAAAAGTAAGGTTTCCTGTTGGGGCTGGATGGACGAGGCGAAAATGAGCGAGTGACTGAAGGGAATTTACGTCAGGAGACTGGATGGCTTCTTCCGCACATATTCGTTCTTATTTATCTATGACACCATGTGCGCCCATCTCACCGAAACTGTCAAACGCCGAGTGAAGAAATGTAATTCACAGCTTGGCATCATTCCGGGGGATTAGCCAAAGAACTCCATTGGCTAGATATTGGTGTTAACAGGGCGTCCAAATGGTGAGCCGCATGGGAGCAATTGATGGCAAGTGAGCACATATGTACCAAGACAGAAAGGCAATTCGGGCTAGTTACGCCACTATCTGCCACTGGATCGTCGACGCCTGGGGCAAGCCATCGGTCTCAACTCTCGTCCGAGCTTTCACAAAGGCCGGAATTATCAATCAAAAACCAAGCAAAAGCTTTGTGACTAACTCAGATGATGAGGAGAGGGATAAAGTTTTGTTTGATGCTGCAATGGCCTGACTGTCAAACCCAGATAATGAAAATGAAGAAGTTGGTGTATTTATAGAAGAAGGATGGTTGAAAACTGAGGGTATTTTCTGTGTTATATGTTGGTCACAAGTGAACAATATTAAGTTATTCTTACTGAGTTCAATTAATACTGATATATCCAACTATTTTGTTTCGCTTTGTGCATCTTATAAAACGGTGCGCATTGTATATAAAATTAGATCCATTCTCTGATATTGCTTCTTATAATCCGATGCGCCTTATGGTCCGAAAAATACGGTTAATACCCAGACGACGTCATCCTAGGGTTCGTAACCACAGTAATTGAGGAAACACGATATTTCAAAGATAAGTAGACTGACCCTGAACTTGATTAGACTCACGTTCTCTCTCACTTAACCATTTTGACTTCTGTGATAGTTCCTTCTCTTTTCTCCTCCCCGATAGACTCAGCCTCCTTTATGCGCTACCGTCCTTTGATTCTGTGTGACCAAATGCATCCCACCTTCATTTTCCGTAAATTATCACCATGTTTTCTTGTCCTCTATTTTATCCTGCTCGGCGTTTAGTCATGAAACCATTCAAAAACTCGAAAGACTACCTTTTACTCTCTTAGGCTCAAAATGCTTCCCGTACCGCGTTCTCTAATTCCAAGGTACGTATATGTATGTACCATCCCCCAATGGCTGTAATAGTTCCCAGTTATCTTCCCCGGGATTACACACTGCTTGTGACATCAATAAAAATATTTTCCCAGCTGATCTGGAGGAAAAGTGAAACACGTGTTGATTTTTGGTCAGCAAACATTCTGGAGCATGCTTTGGATTCTCATCCAAAACGGTAAAAGACACGTCTCAGCCCTCACACGCCATTGTATATAGTTCAGGATCCGGTTCATCCAGGTGGTCGAAATTTAAAGTCCTGTTTTCTCGTACCTCTCCGTATCGCAAGTCCGTTTTGCATTATCTATCTCGCTATTTAGTCCATGCAAAAGTGATGATGCAGCAATTGCGAGAACAGTTGTTTGGACAAAAATGCACTTTTTTCAGGTCAATCCACAACCTTTTTCCGCCACTTTTATATTATAGTGCGTCCGCAGTGTTGGTGTTACTTGCAAGCAGTTGTTCCACAAGGATGTATAAAGCGTATCGTGAACTGATTTACTAACACTTATAATACATATGCAATAGGATAGGAAAAGTCTTGAGTAAACTACCATTTATTGTCGCCAGTAATATTCCTTGTGGATATCATAACCAACAGCATGGCACCAATGAGTCAAAATTCTATACAAGATTAAAATAGCTATTCACAATACTGTTATAAAGTTTCTGTATAGGTAGTTCAGGTGAATCACCATCGAGCGTCATATTAACATTCAGATAAAGGGTTGTACACGTCCTTCCTTAATCCACAAATTTGGTAAAGGTTCAAATAGCTTTAGTCGGCAAGCAATTCTTGAACGCTTTTTGAGACTACTATGGCCAGCTGCGAGCAGAAAGTTGTTTAATTTTAAGTATATTCCGATTTAAAAGTGGGATTCGGCCTTCATGCACTGTGGTGGAAGTGCGATCCGCAATCTCTATTGAGACTTCGGTTGATCTTGAAGCAGACCTCGGTCACTCCGATCAAAAGGACCGTATTTGAGGTGGCCGTGTTCCTGTTTTGATGATTACAACAATGACAATGAGGAAGGTACACTTTAAAGTATACCGAAGCCCCAACAGAGATTGCATGTCGCAATTTAACAACACGGTGTCACATTATAGCTAACTTTTCTTCTTAACCGCTGTGGTTTTGTCGGATGCTAATTATTTACCCCTTTCGTTTCATTGTATAGAGACCAGATTTCACTGAGGCAATCAATATATTCAATAACAAGGAAGGAATTCTGTTAAACCATAAATTCAAACAAAACCGGTGTAGTTCTTATAGGCAGCGGTGAAAGAAACACATAAAAAATTATTTAGCGTCTAATAGGGCTGAAGGCGGATTGGGTTTATAATTACACGGGATAGTATCCGACGTTGGTTGGTCTGCCTTTAAAACCGAAGTAGCTGTGAAAATATGGACGAAATAGCAATTACACACATCCGACATAACAGCATGGATATCAATAAGCACACCCTTAGTTGTTATAAGGTATATCATCTGGTGTTATTACCTCCTCGTACAAGAAATCTATCCCAGCTGAATAAATAACAACCAATGATATTAGTAGGGGCGCCTGCTATTAACTGACATGCAGGATATGTGGCTCATGAGCGGTGGAGCCGTTATGGTGCGACTGCATATTATTAAAGAGAAAAGTAGCATTAATTAACATGGAATGAGGAAAACATCGTAACAGCACTCACACGCGGGTTTATTGTAAACAGTATTTAATCAGGACGTTGACTTTGTTACACTTGGATGTATGCGCCTTGGAAAACGCTGCACTTCTCAGAAGTCACTTATTTTAAGCGCGCATTTGTCTGCCGATTTTTATGGATATTTGCAGAATAAGCTCATAAAAGTCTACGCATGTCATTTGTTAATCCTGTTTCAGGTACGCTTCTTTTGTCACCTCGATTGCAATAAAACTGTCAATCCTGTCATCTGTATGCTATGCTAAGGCATGACGTTATAGAAAGACAATCGCTCAACATCTCGACTTGTTGCCTAGTGACCGCGACTGTTGCTCACCAATCGATTGTTTGCGGTCATCTACATAAAAGCTTCTCAGCGGTTTGCGGCATTATTTCCCCCAATACACGTATGAAGTAGGCAGTGATGAAATGACTGGGAATGAATGAATGCATTTCCGGATTTAAAACAGTCGTCTAAATAACAATGACATGATACATCATCTATAAAACGAGATCAAATTAACTGTTCAATAAAATATATTAAACAGACAGGTTACTAGGGTAAGAATTCCACGCTGTCTATCTCTATTTATTTTCGGGGAGTAAGGACAGACTTTGTACAATCATAATTATTTCTACGTAGCATAATTAGCATAATTTATGGCGATCGGGCTAATCGTCTGGTGTGTTCACGGGTGGATTTTAACCACTTTCTGATCTTATTAAGTATGGAATGACTCAGTTATGGAATGACTGTAATTGATATTAATCTATGGTCGGTTAAAGTCTGCAAAATTCATGTCGGTCGGTTACCAACTACTGCCATTCATGTGAAGTGAACGTCACTAAGCAGCAAATTTCCAACAAAAGTAAACCGTTCAAACGGAACAATGTGCTTTAAGCTACATCTCTTTCGCAGCTGCAGTTAAATCATGTTACATCTACATCAACTCTGTCCACAGCAAATGAGAACAATATGAGTAGGTACCAGATAATATCGAGCAATTTGATTATAATATGATCATAATAATTGCTCTCATGCTGCGAGCGTCATAAGCAAATAAATAAGATTCGCTGATGTAAGCAAATAAGTAGTTTGACCTAAAATAACGAAAAGGAAATGTAAAAATTAAATTTTGACCAGTTCTTTTTACAATGGTTACAAATATGTATAATACAGACGATAGCAGCAAAGTTGAAATTCTATGGACGAATTAAGTAGTAAGCAAAAGCAAGATAAAACAATAATTTTAATAATTCAGCTTAATAATATTTAGATCCCAGTTGATTTGTTCAATACAGTATTAGTCTGAAAACGTTTCGCATAATCTTGTTTTTTACTAAGGAAAGCTTATGACATGTCAAGTTATGGATCCCTCATGCTGTAGCTGTGATTTAATGAAAAGTCAGTTTCCGAAATGAAACGCAACTGTCTGAATGTTACCTAACATTAAACTGGTGCATACATTGCGCTGTCTCTTGTACATTTCAGGGAGTCATTAGCGTATTTGCACAGGATTGGATAAACGAGAGAAAAAAGAAAATTGAATGTCACATTTAACTGTTCTTGTAGTGAACTGGAGATTGTCGTGTTTGTCTGTGAAAAATATTACTAAAATAATTTATCGTTATGTACAGACCAATTAGGAAGCTTGGCTCTTCGCACCATTACGTGAGTTTGAGTGACACGGACGAAACGCATTCGCGCGATTCCGGCTTTTCCGCCTCGAAGAGCATTTGCTGCGTCACGGCTAGTGACTGTACCTTTCCCTTAGCTACAACATTTTTACGGTGCCTTCAGCTGGCGGATTTTTGCTTTTCGACAATAAACGCATACCTGGCCCTTATATTTGTCTTTTCACGACTTATCCTTGGGGCGGGACGAACCTGACGTTATAACGACCTAACGCTACTGCTATAACTGGTAAAACCGAACGAAAATTTGTTCTGCTCTACGTCCATCAATTTTCCTGTGTTTGCTTACTTCGGGTTCTATAATGCTTACGTTGTGTTATTTTTCTGCTATGGATACGTGGCACCGAGTTCTCGAAGGCCAGGTTGAAAAAGATGACAATCGCCAATCTGCCTTTTCGCGAAAACAACCAAAATCATTTGTTTGTTCCGTTTGGTGCACATATCAAAGTTCCTGTCATTAGATCGGGAAGAATCAAATATCTCTACGTTTTCTTGCCGCTTCCTCCACACGTCGCCGATAATATCGACGATATCCTTCAGTTGTCAGCAAAAAGGAAAATTTACGAGATAATTAAAGCAGCGGTTCTCAAAAGGACAGGTCTTTCAGATAGTCAAGGTTTCAGGAAGCTGCTGAGCGAAACGGACTTGGGTGACCTCAAACCTCCGCAGCTATTGAGGAAAATGCAAAATTTAGTCAAACCCGACATAGGGGACAATACATTTCTCAAGGAAATTGGGCTGCGTACATTGTTACGTAAAACTGCAGTATCTTCTACGCATATGCTGGTGCATCGCTGACGTTGATGGCCGATACTGTAGAGCAAACTTGGAATTCAATCTTCTGTTTGCGCAAGTTCGATCCACCACGAATTCGAGATCGTCAAATGAAACCGCAGGTTTCATCACTCACCATGTCTTTTACCGAGGTTACGACTTCTGAAAGTAGCTGCGATCTCGTTCTTCAAAGCGCCAATGTCTATCTTGAGCAAAATCACCGTCAAATTCACGGTGCCGAATGTCTTCATACTGCTGATACCATCAGCGATTTGGCCCGCAGGCCAAATTGTGCCGCCCACCGTGTTCCTTCAACCGCAACGTGAAGGGAAGCGAGTCAACCAGTACTTAAGATAGACGGACGTAGCTGGTCAACACAATCGCTTTGTCATCGATCTATAAGCGGGAGTTCGCTATCTCGTCGACACTGGCGCAAAAGTCGTCTACCTGGCACGTGGCCCCAACAACGCAACCGGAAAGTGACTGATTCTTTACGCGTAGCCAATAACATCAGCATTCGCGTCTACCGTCAGCGTTTGCGAACACGCGGACACGCAAAATTAAGCCATCTATTAACGATTTTACTATGTAGTAGCTGTTTCACTATCATAGATCGAGAGTACACTGACAGAGAGTATTGAAAAGAAATGATACATTTCTAAGGAAACAGCAAACATTTGTGTTATCTTTTGTTCTTCGCATTTCACAAAATATAACATCGTTAAATCTAATACGGATCATGATAAAAATCAGTGTATCAAAAATGCTTTACTGAAACAGGAAACAATTATATTTGGACAAAATGGTCTGCACTATATTTCATTTGGAGTTAGGAGATTTGGTTAGGTTTACGAACGTCTAAAAAGATTGAAAAAATGCAGCCAAAACGGATGTGCATCAGTCTTAAAATTATGCAAAGTATTAGCTGATTTTCCGCAACTTGCAATATACATATGTACATAAAGAGAGATAAAATCGAGTAGAACATTAAAACATCAATGAAAAGGAGAGTATTCAAACTTGGAAACCTCAGAGTTGATTTCTCCCAACACCGTAAACAACAACCGCTAAGATTGCGATTTGTTTGTATGGACCAGTAGGTGTAGCAAACAGATAATATTAAAGTTTAAATTAAAATGAAATAATATGCATGCGCTTATTGATATGAACGTCATAGGATGCAATTTCGACGTCAAATCCTGCGTTAAATTACTATGCCGTTATTTAAAATCGACCAGTTATGGTATGCATGACAGTCCCGCAGAATATGCGGTCTTATACAAAAAATTGAAGATTGAAATTGAAGATTGATATCGTGGCGTAGTCCAGCTTTTAGAATTCAGCGAAGATGTAACAATATTTTTCCAACAAGTGCGTTGCAAAGTAACCTGAAGAAAGCAAAGATTTATTGCACAAGGTGATTATGAAATTTGTCTGACTCAGCATTGCAGATAGTTGAAATTTCTTGTATAATTTTCTTCGGTGTTTACCTTATAATTACTTACACCGGCTACACAAAAATTCAGTAAATACTGCATATGAATAATTTTTATTTCGAATGAGGCCTGTAATAAAATAAGGACTGGAAAATATATGGCATACATTCAATCTGCTAGGAGCGCGCACTGTTTCTCCGGGTGAGTATACCTAGACTAGTTATAAGAATAAAAGCCACTGCGTCTATTTATCTGCGTGTACACAGTGAAGTACCAACCGGTTTGGGACATATGGTTGCATTCATTCCACAAAATTTAACATCCAAGGAAATATACTCTGCGGTTGGCAACGAATTCTTGCTATACACACAGCACGGTAGCCTTCGCAGTCCACTCATTTGACCGCTAGCGTTCATATAAAACATTCCGCCCTGAGATTCTAAATAATACTGATATTTGACATCCTCCTTGCGTAGCTCTTACAGCCATCATGCTTTAGCGACCCATACTTTACCGGCTATGATCCACTGAATTAGCTGATGATATTGCCCATCCACTACCGCTCTGGCTCAGATGACCGTAGCCCGGAATATTTGAAGACGGTTGCCAAGAGTTTAGCGGAACTGTTAGACAAGGGCTTTCCACCATGTACAGACACGACGAAATGTCGTTTGGTGACAAAATTACTTCCAGAGATTTTAAATATTATGCTCGCTATGTTGAATGTGGTCCTCATGGTGTAGTTGGGTAACATTTAATTTTTCGCTGGGGTGCTCGCATCTCGTAGGAATTGCTCATGCACAAAACTATCGAAAACCTGTGCACACTGCTAAGCGCATATGCTTGTTGTGGCACGAATAAAAGTCACAAAACGGAAGCGATGAAAGACAACGCCATCCGGATCAAATGCACGCTATTTTTTAAACACATGCATCAATGTTTACTAAAATATAACGAGAGTGCGCTCTACAAATATTCTAACATCGCACGGATGTTTTTCAAACAGCCCTTTACTATTGTTTCAACCCGATACGCAGATATTGTTCTACATATCAACGCTTCCATGTTCACCTTCTCGGTCATACGTCATCAAGAAAATACGCCTAATGGCTTGAGACATATTCTGTTCCGCACTTATCATAAGCTCCGTCATGATGTGCATGTGCTTGAAGTAATAGGCTATTCTCATCAGATAGAAAGAGCATCATGGGAAGCTAAACAGCTCTTACACTAGGCCGCATGTGAAATCCACTATAGGGAAAAGGTAACCATGATTTAATCATCAGGAAACCTCAACAAATGGTGCAAAGTAAGGCGAGAAAATGTTTGATACCTTATCTCTAATTAATAGGTTTTAATTAATCCTCAAGAAATGTATAGCATACGTTGTCAGCCTGTATTGTGCGAGCTCAAGATTTTGCGTCATATATAAAGAAGCAATAAACACGTCAGATATTTTGAAGCGCAGCAAAGAGCACATCTAATAGGCCAATAGTCAAAGCCATCTATTTAGAACATCCAAATTAAAAGTCCAAAAACTTTCCTCTCTAGGTGTCACTATTTTATTTCCAGAATATTTAGTTATTAAGCAAGTAGAACATATTGCAAATAAACATTTCATAGCACTTAAATAAATTTCAAAATGTGCGTACTCATGCTCATGGAAATTTGATGTTATGGGAGAACAAATAGTGAACGAAAGCAGCATCCTCTAAATATGTTTATAGAATTAAGCGCACGTTTGCTTCTGCAAACGTGTAAGCGGACAATCGCCTGGAAGCTTTGAGCAAATATGTTTCAAATTAATCAATAAAAGTTCCGGAACTCCAATGAGGTAATACTAATTAATAAGGAGAAATAAAAAATGCTACACCGTAATCTGTGCTGTCAGCACAAACGTACCAAAAAAATTAAAAAGCAAAATTAGCAGGCACTATGGTTGTATGACATTTGTTTAATTGAACTGGTCCGAATTACTATTGCTTGGAACTTAGTTACATGGAACCAGACAGGACGGCTAATATGTGCAATGGGTTTTTTTAAATATCTGCACTAAACACGGAATGGTGATTTGTATTAATTGTGCATAAAGGGGAATGAACCATTTTTCGCACAAACCAAATGGCTTCCATGTGGGAGGCCTACACCCACATCAACAGCTAAATATTGTCGGGTCATGCATGCAGTGTGATCAATGTGCCTACAACTGAGATATAGCGAAATATGCTAGAGCGTCGACAGAGCATCGAGCGTTAGAGAGCCAATGGTGAATTTTGTTTCGTTTGCAAATTAGGTTTTTCGATTTATCTTTTCTACTTAATTGCCATTCAAGTAGATGAGCTTCACTGTCTTCCCTTAATCGAATTCGAGCAGCTAGTAGATTCCATTGCTTTTAGTTTCTAAGCTGTTTACTTTTATACGACTGTCGAAATTTTGTGCCTAGATTTATGCCTAATTCCTTATTGGCATGACTAGTCCCTATCGCACTCGATGGATAATAATCGTACGTGTTATCCTTCAGGAATGATAAGTTTTAAATAGCATAAAAATAACAGAACCACATTTGTTCTCTACTTGGAACTCTAAGCTTATATAAGAGAGCATTCTGACTGTTTGCTTATTGGAATGGCAGCTTGCTAAAATGCAGACGATTTGACATTTGTTAAACTGTAGACCGATAACTTCAGACCGATAACAAATACCAGTGGGTCCATGCAAATGAAAGCAATAATATTAATTTCTCCCTTGTAATTGAGCACGTCAGCGAACCTGGGGATATGAAATTATTTGTTCCTTTAACATCCCGGAAAAATGCAGCCCAAGTATATTAAGGTGTACGGTACAATGGGTTTATAAGATATCCAAGATCAGTTACCATGTTTCACGCCTAAAAATGACACAAAGACGTTGTTGTCCCATCCTGTGCAAACTCTCAAATAATGAATAATCCAATAGGATAATACGCTTCTGAATCAACTAAATGACTAAGAGCACTCCTGATCATACACCTCTATAAGATGTATTCCTTCTCTGAGAATTGTTTGCGAAGGAAACTGAGAAATTATCTAACGGATCATTTTTTAAAAAGCAATTTAAAATACCAAAAGTGCATACTTATGGCCTCTGTTGGGACTCATAATATTTTCTATATCCTTTGGCTACCTGGAGCACATCCTTCCTAGATCTTATCGCAATTTCATTTGTGCATACACGGATTAATACTAAAATTCCTGAGATGATGTACGTTTACCAGCTAACGATATCAACCTACTGGCTTTAGCAAACGCTACGGACAAAGTAACGCCTATTGACAACGGTTATATTTGCTAAAGAAACCTGACACCGCCACACGTAAAGGGCTCTGAATTTCAAGTGAATTGTGCGAAATCGAAGAGACCAAACGGTGTGATAACGGCCGTTATCGGAATGTTTACCTCAGCAGCTGGTATCTGGTGGTACACCAGAATTATATTGATTTTCGAGAACACACGGATGTTGCGCAAGCTAACCGTGATGTTCTGAATGTGAGGAATAAGATAGATAAGACCGATAGATAAGACAGTCACATTCTTGAGCGCGCGATACTTACCGCATGGACGCCAGTCTCCTGATATTTTGAGCAACAAATGGAGCGGCGTTGCTCACGAGTTTTAAACGGGAGAACGATGCCTATTTCACGCATTGCTCGAATTCTGCGCAGGAAATATTTGGCTTGCCAGGGGAAATTAGCCTGGCTTAAGCGAAAATAGACGCACCTTCGGTAACCATGTGAGGTTTTGCAGCATCCAGGGCGGATGGTAACGGAGCTGTGGAACGGAAGAATTACGGGAATTTGCTTAGAAGCATCTGACCGATAGCTGAGGTCTGTTACTTGGCGCATTCATGGCGGATTGTCTCGTTGTCCGTCAAATCGTCTATAACTGCCAGCTTTTCTTGTGATCGTTCGGACGACGTTGTTTCACCTAAAGAAGCAAGCCAAATTGCTGCAGCAAGTCAAGGCCAAGAATTGGCGTCTAAGCAACTGCGACGAGGAAAATCCATTTAAAAGAAATTCGTAGGCTTATATAAAAGTTGCGAGAGTGTTGACTTTACACGAGAATGGTCGTTCGGTTGGCTGCGTGCAGTGAACTACTCACCTACACATTCGGGTCTTTCTTGTCATGAGGAAGGATGCCAACTTCAGCACTAGTGTCCAACAAGTAGCCAACTTCTTCTTCCCGATCAGTGATGTAGAAAAGTGACTGTGACAGCCAGCAACGTCCGTCGACCCTATGTGCTGGATGACCCATTTCCCTGTGTGTTGCGCATGAAGAAACAGGGCTTGAGAGACTATCTGGCCTGGCGACAAAATCCATCGTGATACTAGTAATAGGCTGAACTAAGAGGAGATTTCAAACGTCATCTGGAATGAATTCGACTACTGGAACGATTTCGGCGGTTGCATCCGGACGGTGTTAGGTTCTCTAGTCGATTGATAAATTCCGCTGCTTGCGCTCTTATTTCCCCTACCTCCGTACTGGAACTAGACTGAACCTGAGAAATTTGTTCGCTGGATTCCAGAATACGGTCGGCAATGTAGGAGATCTGGAAAAGCAGCGTATTATTTGCATACAGGTAGTACATATATCATGTGGCATGCAACATAGCCACATTTCTTTATGGCAAAAGTCACAAGCAGTGAGTGGCTTAGTTATAGATTGCAGCTTGCGCAGGAGCTGATGTTTTTGATCAACTGTCTCTGTTGCGCTAAGAAGCTGCGTAATGCGAGCATGGTATGATATACCGAATCGCTTTAAGGCAAGAGTCTTAAGCTCTTTGTATATCTCCTGGTATTCAGGAAGCTCTCAAATGTCGTCATGATCAACGACGAGTTGCGGAGGAAGCGCTCCGAAAAGGCAGAGAGATTTGACACTATCCGATCTAACGCCACCAAATGAAAATATGGAATCTATCTGAGTAAAATACAACTTAGCACTAGTCTTTCGGAAAGGCGGGACAGAGCGACTGAATCCTGTAAAATTGGTAGTCCAAATTTTGGTAGATAATTTTCATGGCGAAACTTTTACCACCCTCGAGATTGAAGCCCACACGTGTGCAAAATAATAATTGGACGGAGATAAGGGATATGTGGGCTCATCTGAAGTAAACTATTTGTAACAACGCACCAAAAATAGTTTTCGGTGGCATCAATTATAACGCGTCCATCGTGCGCTCTGTTTCAGATTCGCGGCTAGGCAAGCAACCGAGTGCGCACGGGGGAACAACGAAAATAACCCAGAAAAGATTTATTGGACGGTCGCTTGAGTGCCTAAATCTACACAGGGGCACCGAAGGAGGATTAGCTAAGGAGGATATGGAAGTGTGTCGAGTGCGAGGAGGAGCGCCAGGCAGCACTTGGCGTCCGTTTGACCGCAAAAGCGGAGACCCGCGTTATGTCTGTGACCTAAACAAACAGGAGCAAAATTAGAAAAAGCAAACCGCCTTATTCCCCGACAACATAAGGAAGCTATGATTTTAGAATATTTTAGAGTAAGTTACACAATCATACAGCGGAAACGCCAGGTCATCACAGCAATATGGAAATCGCTGATTAAATCCAAGTATATTTGTAATAAGGTGCTCCAACGGAGCCAAGTATCTGACTTTGTCCGCTACCACAATCTCCTCAAAATGGAGATGCTGACTTAATGGAACGGTACATATTTGAGCTTGCAACGTCAAATATAGCAAAAAGACAAAAACATAAATTAGAATATGCATTCGTACTCATTCAGAAGATTACAGATTTATTACACAGAGTTTAGAGTATAGGTGAATGACTACCTGACAGACCGGTTCCCATCGACCAGTGGCGTACCTCAAAGAACTCTACCTGGGCCAGTACTATTTGTCATTCCTTACAACGATCTCCCGCAGCAGCTCCAGTTACCATGTGCTATGTTTGCAGATGATTTGAAACTCTGGAGGTTCCTTGTGAAGCAGAAGTATTGCGCTAGTCTCCAGCATGATATATATCAACTGTCAACTTGGCCCACTAAAATGCAAGTCTCTCTTAACTCGAGAAAGTCATAGTTCATCATTATCACCAGAAGTGCAGCCACTCGATCATACACCTTAGATGGCCAGCTGCTCCACTCTAACACATCTAACAGAGATTTAGAATTACTTTCTCGACGTGACACGAGGTCACTGGAAAATACAGAGAAATTGTATCTTGCGGAACATCATATGCTCTAGGCATTACTACGCAGGTTCTTCACCTATCCGAAGAAACCTTTCGTCGCATATTCAGCTCGCTCATCGGAACAATCCTTGAACATGGTGCACAAGCTTGCTATTAAATAACCTATTGTGAAACAGAGAAGCTGGAGAAAATACAGTAAATCGCAACTAGAATGATTCCCAGTCTACGAAAACATTCGTAAGGAAAAGGTTGTGAAGTGCTCATCCACTACACGCTATCCTAACTCCGGGTAAGTATTGACATAAGTATGACCAATAAGTTAATACAGTTGAATCACTTCCCCATACTGTGGCCCATATTTAATCTGCGCGAAGCTTGTTGCACCCGAGAACATCAGTTAGATCTCAAGGTCCCATGCCTGAACAAGGTATCACATTAGCTTTCTACGGAAAGCATAATGGTAAACTTCTGAATACACTTCCAGAAGGACTAAGAGAGGCCGTTTCTGTGAAGTGTTACACAGCACTACTCAACGATTATTTCGGAAACCTGTGCTTTTGTGAAAAGCTGCACATACAATGGCAAAAATACAGGTTATACACGGAAATAATGATGCAAATATGATTTCCTAACCGAAAAAGGATATACAATTAACTGAACAAACCTTGCGCCTGACGATTAGCAATTAAATGCGTTCGATATTTTATACTTCGATAGAGATTTACAGAAACTTTTCTACTTACTGTTAAATGCAGTCCCAGTCTCAGAATAACCAAATTAACTTTCCAGGTTTTACACAAAAAATGAGAAGAGATTCGCCGTGCCTCAGCCACCCATTGAGCTCATGACCGATGTAATAACAACGTGAACACCTTTGGGCCGCATCGATTATGCGAAACTGACTTTCCATTACGCATGCTCCGCGGAGTATCCTATAGGACATACCAATGAATCTTAAGTTGTAACCAACTATGATAACCTGTCTGACATCATTGTGCAACAAGTTGGTCTTCCTTAATCAAATGGTCCCCCTAAAGTGGCCAGTGGGGAATTTGTCAACACATTAAATATGCTGGTGGTAAGTTCATCTGCAACCAAAATTTGCTGACCCAAAAAGATGGTAGTTCCTAAGGAACAGGACTAGGAGATTATTGACATTGAGGGAATTGGCATGGCTCTCCCACATAGCCTCTACGACCGGGGTCACTTGAGCCAACTATGCGACATGAAGAAACCACAGGGTCAAACGCACCCTGGAGGATAAATTAAGGAATAAACTAGAACTAGTGGAAAACATTGCTTTAAACCCAACCTGCTGTGGAGATAGGTAAACAAACTGCGCCAGATTAACCGTGGAATTACTGCCCTGCACACAGCATGCAGGATAGCACAAACTGCACAAGAGGGGGCCTAGGCTGTTAGACAACAATTTGGCCGTACGTTCCAAATTATCTAACCATCTTACATCTTGCCTACTCATATCATGTCACGCACAACTTTTACAACGGCATATGTACTGTTACAACTCCCCGGGTGAGAACGGCATTCGCTTGAAGACGTTGCTTCCATGAGATTATCGGAACTGCTAGTAATTCTCTCTCAGCGATATCTTAACAAGATGCACGTTCCCACGACTTGAGAGCACTGGATTATCTCTCTAATCAACGAAGGTGGAAGCGGTGCAGAACCAGCAATTAGGGCCGATAACTCTACTTTCAATGATCGCCAATTTTACTGAATCTATTTTGTCTGAGACTTTAATGAGGTACCTGGAGACTGACAAATTTATCGTTCCGGAGCAGCACGGATATTGCCAACATCTGTCCGGTAATACTAACCTGTTGATCACTCGTGCAAAACGGAAAAAAACTGTAGATGCCTGTGTAAAAGTCGACGCAGGCTATCTGGGTTTCTTAAAGGCATTCGACATCTTGGACCATCACATTCTACTGTACAAACTCCAGAACCATGGTATCAGCGATCGCGTTTGGAGAAAGAAATGTTACTTTTTCGTTCAACGTCACCAGAACGTGAGGGTCCACAGCACGCCATCGGAACCAATCAAAGTTCAGTGTGGTATACCTCAGTGCTCAGTAATCGGGCCCTGCATGTTCCAGGTCTTTATAAATGCTCTCGCAAGCGTGTCGTCTTAAATTTTTCTACGATTTATCCATGATTTAAAATTATGGTCTGATATCGCTATTGTAGAGGACCGTAATGCTTTCCAGGATTACATACACATATTGCACTTCGACACCCACAAGTGCAAAATTCTGAGCATACGTTACCGGAGTACTCACGACTAGCAGCTAGGAATTCTACAACGGGCTCCTCACGAGTGCGATCTTGGCGGGGTTTCTCAAAGGGACCTTGAGGGTTTGATGCAGACTGCAGGGGCATCAAATAGAGTAAGTCAGCACTACGCGTTTCTTCGTTGAACGTTTGGGAAATTGGATGCCTCAATCGTTCCGCAAATGCTTGGCACGTACACAAGGTTGCATGTGGCATATCCCGTACAAGCTTGAAACCTGAAGTGCCACGTCA
>CALYDF020003792.1:0-26467 GCA_944474145.2 Dicrocoelium dendriticum
GACTAATCCAGTCTCGTCTGATCGGTCCCCTGCTCTCCGAATTCATTCAGACTGCTGTGACGTTACCGGCATTGAATGAGAAGTGCGAACGCTCTGTCCCCATCAACTCTCGAGCCCCATGGACTTTTCCACACCTTATAAGTAAACCTCTCCCTATCCGGACCGTCTCCTTATGACGTTCTCTACTTTCAAACCTTCTCTAATCGGACTGCCAACTCTCAGTGCCCTGTAATAACCTAGTCTCATCTGACCGGTCTGCTTCTTTGACCCTTTCCAGACCAGCAACATTTAAACGGTCTAGACTCTGTAGACTCAAGCTATATCGCACTTACGTTGACAGCCTGCTAGACTTGTTCACCCTCTATTTATATAGTCACCTCCACCTCTCGACCCACTCGATCTGCCCTCCTAAAATTAGCTGTTGGACTCAATGTCGTTTCGCCGACTAATCCTGTCTCGTCTGTTTGGTCTCCTGCTTTCCAATTTCTCTCAGACTCCTGTGACATTACTAGCCATCGTTCAGATGACTGAGCGCCGTTCGTATCCAATCATTCTTCAATCGGACGAGTGAGTCTCTGTCATCCGTAACTCAGCCTCAGCTGATCAGCCAAATTCTATGGGACTGCTACCAGGCTACCGGGATGTTAGCGGTCTAGGCTCCGTCGATCCAAAGCACTTCCTCCCTCACCTTGATATCCTGCTGAACTTGTTCGCCCTACGTTGATATAACCACTTCTATCTCTGACCAGTCCAATCCTACTGACTCCACTTAACTTCCCAAATGAACCATAGGACTCAATCACAATGCGCCGACCAAGTCCAACCTCGGCAGCTCGGTCCTCTTCTCTCCTACTTCTGCGACGCTGCCTGCTATGCTCGGAAGACTGAACGCTCCGTACCCATTACCTCTCGAGCCCCGTGGACTTTTCCACACCTTATAAGTAAACCTCTCTCTATCCGGACCGTCTCCTCTCCTTATGGCCCCTCTACTATCATTTCTTCTCTAATCGGACTGCCAACACTTAGTGCCTTGTAATAACCTAGTGTCATCTGACCGGTGTGCTCCTTTGACCTTTTCCAGACTAGCAAGATATACCGATCTAATCTCTCTAGACTCACAACTATGTCTTGCTTACATTGACAGCCCGCTAGACTTGTTTACCCTTTATTAATATAGGCACTTCCATCAGTAACCTGTACTCTCACATCTTCAATCGGATGACCGACGCTTAGTGCCATGCCCTTCTTTGTCATCATCTGATCAGTGTAGTTCTCTGGGACTACTACGAGGCCTCCGGATGTGTCGACTTCTCGAGTCTCGTCTGTTTGGTCTCCGCCTTTAGGGTTCTCTCAGATTACCGGGATATTACCGGTGCTATTTCAGCACTGAACCTTTCATACTTCGCACGAGAGCGTCCTTGGATCACCACACTTTAGTAGTAAACCTTTTGCATCCTGGCTATCGTCTCTTAATTGCTCTCATGAGTTACTCTTCGCACTGCCGTCCGCATTCTTCCTCTCATAGCTGATTCCTTAAATTTCCTTTTCTTCTTGGAACGTTGTTCTACCTATGTTGCTCCCGCATTCGGTCTCAACCTTGTTGTCCTTAGTTTCACCTAAGATGCCGCTCGCATTCGGTCTGCTGTCATCATCATCGGTTTACCTGTTACTCTCCAATAATCATATTAATCGCTTAACGTTGTCTACACGCTTTGTTATACCCTTCTTTCTACCTAGTAGTTGTAGTCTGAGGCACACCAGCGACGTGAGGTAAAGAACGCGCTTGCAAATCATGTATACTAAACAAAATTACATAAATTTTAATGTATCATAGGCACCGTTGCGCGCCACCAGTCTGTGTTTGTGCTTCTTGCTTCGTTGCTGTCTTTCTGTTTGGCTGCCTCTTGTCCGTTGCCCGTTTTCTCTCGAGATTTCCACAGATACATCTGCCAAAACAAGAAGGTTTATCCACTGGGAATAGTCGACCCACTTTCAATAGCCAGCTGTTTTACATGCTTGTTCTTTTCTCCGGGAGATGAAGAACCCACACATCGTTCCAAATGGAGCTCTTTCCGCCATTCTGGAGAAGCTACCACCACGGGGTCTAAACAAATGGGTTTAGCTCGCCTCGTACTCAAAGTAGAACAATTTACTCACCAGGAATAATGTAGTTACATGGATCCACTGTTCCACAACCGGAGACTGACAATTCTGGCGTGATTACATTCACTGCCTCAAACATTCCGATTCTCCAGTCACCTGGAGCTTTTCTGATGTCATTTCACGGACAGCACTGCGCGCGCATAAGCGGCTTTTCCGATGATCTTTCCTGGAGCTCTCACTTGGTTATGGAGACAATTACACTTACATTTGAAGGAAACACTTGTCCACTTCGCGGAGAATAGCATTTATTCCTGTTTTGGACATTTTCAGACACAAGAAACAACTGCACTCACCGTCCCTATGACAAGTCCAGCATGGATAGCTGGACACGGGTGGCGAGCCGGACAACATAATAGAAAAAGCCGGCCTCTATTAACAATATGTTTACTCACCCGCATCATTATCATTCGACTCTGCGACTCTTTTACATCATTGACTGGCTTCAACGACTATTGCCGGTTCAGTACTAAGCCATTTGGCCAACCAACGAAAAATTTTGGCTGTCAACCGACTGCGAATAATAGAGTGCAAAATCGGTCTATATGATGTATAGCCGACTAGCACTACAGTCCAACGGAAGCTACGACAGTGTTCCAGGACGTGGTGGGTTTTCGCCTGGCAAGCGTTCTCCCTATAAAAAGCCACAAATGTCCGCTTAACAACACTGCAACGTGGCGGATGTGACTCGCCACAAAATAAAGTCACTGCTATACATTTCACACTGACGCAGTCCTCAGCCTCCAACATCGAACCTGTGCAACTGCTTTTACTATGAAGAATGCTTTAGTGGAGTACCGATCATCCCGGCTTCGTAATGGTCATTGATTGCACTAAACCTTGTTCGGGCTCCTGTGCTCATGGATCACTACATGTCAAATTTACCCCCCAGTTGTATCTTGACGCAACAGTTTTTGCGCGCCACGGCGCCATTATGATCCTTGGTCTGACTATTACCTGACAATATGCTCGCTCTTATGGACTACATCTTTTCGTGTATTCCTTTCATTGTAACGAAATGTTTTAATATTCCAAAGAAGCTGTGCTTGTATGCATATTTGATCATGCCTTTTAGAGGTGTGTCTCGTTTTACAGAGAATATACTATTTATTTATTTATTTATTTATTTATTTAACTGCATAAATGGGTCTAAAGTGGACCTATGTTATTGGATAAGTAAATAGTGCGTTCCGTTGATCAGAAAATGAAAAATGGCTAGCCGAACAACCTGGCTGGCTAGTCGCACAACCTCCTAGTGGTGCCAGATGGGTGGTTTGGGTATAACCCGTTCCAGCAAATAAATAAATAAATACTTTATTCTCTACTATGCGAGGCAGGCCCATGGAGGCATGATCAGACAGTGTTCCAGGACGTGGTGGGTTTTCGCCCGGCAAGCGTTCTCCCTATAAGAAGCTACAAATGTCTGTTTATCAACACTGTGCCGTGGCGGATGTGACTCGCCACAAAATGAAGTCACTGTCCCGTGGACATCCGGAAAATGGTATCCGACCCACGGACGTCAATCGCTTATTCTCCCATTTCTGACGATAAAAAACAGTCAAAAATTCTGCGGCACATTCGAAAATACAAGCTACATTCATAGACAATTGCATACATATATACACCCATACACTTACATTCACTGTTATTCCAAACATGTACTCTTTGTACATTTTGATCACACTGTTAGCTAAACATGATCATGCCTGTACAGGTGTGCCTCGCATTATCGAGAATAAATGTTTATTTAATACATACAAAGTAAAAAGGAAATGCGTATTATGTTTTCCTCAACATGCTGCTATGTGCTGTTGTTTTTTGCGTAATTAATAAGTAGGAATGTTAGCGCGCTCTGGAAAATAGGTGGATAAGAGTAGAAATTGCTGTAGGAATAATATGTCCTTTCCAGGGTAAACATGTTTGATAGATATAAGCCGGTTGACACCGTGATATGTGCATACATAATCACATAAGAGACGTGTCCTGTAATGCTTATGTAAAGCGGAACAAGTATGTGTAATCGTCAGTTGCAGGTCGGAATGCCCCGGGGCACACTAAGCTCAATGGTGTAAGGTGAATGGTAGGTCGAAATGTGTGTTATCCCCTGTTATACATGTGGTGCCTTAATGCTCTACGGCGGAATGGGAAGCTATAGCGCGCATAAATTGTCCATGAAACATGTTATATATATATATATATATATATATATATATGTATTAGTGTGTTACATTTTCAAAAATGTAAACGCATATATTTATATATTAATATATCCACTTAATTTCATACAGCATTATGTCAAATGTATATACGCATTATTAACCACATGCGTATATACACAAATATCTATTTATCTGTTTATGGAAATGAGGTTAATAACGCTTTCAATTATATATATATATATATATATCATGGTGTAGGGAAGTGAAGACATCTGCTTGCTTTTAAATGTGCGTTTTTATTTTTGCAAAATTACTTGGATAAGAGATGGTGTAAAGTGTGATCGAAACTAGTTCGGCGCGTGGTTGAATTTAAATCGTTGCTCTGACGACAACTTTTCTGTCTGCCTTTCAGAAAGACACTCCTGCGCCATTATTGAAGAAGGACAGAAACCTGAAGCGAACAGTTGACTGTAACTTTTCTTTCATCCCTTCCTACGTTACTGATTCTTTCTTATAGAGCCTACGTGTTGCGTAATAGAACTTACGTCTCAATCCTTGTGGTTCTCTCTTGTCTGCATTCTACAATTGGCGACCCTACCAGGATCCAGAGATAATGGCAAAACCAGGTAAACTGTCTGGTGGTGAAATTCAGCCGGTGACCTCCGATCCGGGGTAAGGATTGCTTCCGCTTTGGAATCCTTGTCGGACACTATGCAGAAGATGACAACAAATCGGACACCCGCCCCTTCCACACCCCCGTTACCCCCTCCAGAAAAGTTTTCTCCAGGCATGCCATATCTCCGATGGGAGAAACAGGTGCAAATGTATGTCAAGCATTTTCCAGCACAACAATGGGGTACGGTGATCATGGGCCTGCTGGCAGGAGAGGCATTCGACAAAGTTACGGATAGCAAAGTGTTAGAGGGAGAAGTCACTACGGAAACCTTCTCTGCCCTTCGTCGCATCTTAGATCGGCGTGGCCTGCCCGATGAACTGCGCAGAGTTTTCCATGCCCGGTATCAGAGACCGGGAGAAGACGTGGAAACATTCGTTCGCGAGTTGCGGAGGATGGCGATAAATGCCTACACAGATGAAACGCCGGAACAACAGGACGAGCGAGTGTTAGAGCAGTTGCTCGAGGGCATCCAGACGCCCTCGGTAAAAAGAGAGTTCCGGTTACGACGACCTACGTGTCTTCAGTCAGCCTTAAAAGTGGCAGATCAATTAGAGCAAGTCGACGAGTCCATGGGCTCCTGGAAACATGCTGCGTACTGAATCGATACCGCCCCGCTAGACTCCAACCACCAGACCCAAGAAATTGGAATCGCGTCCCGTTTCGAGGGGATTATTCGCGACCTCCAGTGCAATCGTACTTCCGGCGGCCCCGCCGACCAATTCCGAATCGCGGTCTACCTCGCTACAATAACGGACGCCCAGGTGAGTGGCACCGATTGCATTCACACTCTATACCAACCATTGTTTGTGCGTCGACCACAGATTCAGCGTTAACAATAGAATTACAGATCGCAGGGGTTCCATTGATAGGCCTCATCGACACAGGTGCATGTAAGAGCCTAATCAGATCTAGTTTGACTAATCAGCTCGCAGAACATGTATACGCGCCTTGTCGCTGTCGACTAACTGCCGCCAATGGAGAATTCTTGTCCGTTCGGGGATCCCTAACCGCACAAGTTGACGTCGCGAAACAGAGTTTCACCCATGAGTTTATCGTTGCGGACAAAATTCCGTTTGCTGTTATTGTTGGGATGGATCTGTTACGCCGGTTGAAGTGTCGATTAGATCTGGACAGGTGCCAACTAATCACCGATAACTGTACAGTTTTGTTAAAACCCTGTGGAGGTGGTGCTTTGGAAGCATCTACAACCTATGAGGACACCTTAGAGAGTGAAAAGTACATTAACGCCTTTATTCGCTCACTCGACAGAGTCACGGATGAGCAGACACTGAAGCGGCTCAAAGACGTGTTGCGCAAACACTCAGACGCATTTGCATGGCGCAGTACCGACTTGGGTCGAACCAATCTCGTGAAACACCGTATCGACACCGGGGATGCAATCCCGATTAAAACCCCACCAAGACGCATACCATTACATTGGCAGACTGAATTGCAAAAGCTCATAGATGACATGATAGAAAAGGAGGTAATACGGCCCTCGACTTCACCATGGGCAGCCCCGGTTGTTCTAGTGAAAAAGAAGGATGGTGGTTTCCGCCTATGTGTCGACTATAGACGGTTAAATGAGATTACTCGAAAAGACGCTTTTCCCCTCCCCAGGATCGATGATCTATTTGACGCACTGGGAGGATCAGTTTATTTCAGTACGCTAGATTTGGCTTCCGGCTACTGGCAAGTAGAAGTGGAGGAGAGCGACAGAGCGAAGACGGCGTTTGTAGTACCATCAGGTTTTTATGAGTTCCAGACCATGCCTTTTGGCCTCTCTAACGCCCCTGCGACTTTTCAACGGTTGATGCAGAAAGTGTTACACGAATTGATGCCTCATAAGTGTCTCGTTTACCTGGACGATGTCATTGTACACGGAAAAACAAAAGACGAACACCTAAACAACTTGGCGGAGGTGCTAACACGCCTAGTAAATGTGGGCCTCAAACTCCAGCCCACAAAGTGCCATTTACTACAGACCGAGGTAACGTATCTTGGGCACGTCATTTCGGGGATGGGGATTCGTACTGACCCACGTAAGACGGAGCAAGTGAGATTATGGCCAACCCCGGCCAACGTTGATGAACTACGCAGTATTTTAGGGTTAGCCTCATACTATCGGCGATTCGTGAAAGGGTTCTCAGAGATCGCTGCGCCTTTGAATACCTTGTTACAGAAAGGTAAAACCTTCGAATGGACCGTTGAGTGTCGAAATTCCTTCGATCGATTACGAGAATCCCTTTGTGAAGCTCCGGTGTTGGTTTTCCCCGATCTGTCACCAAATGCTGGGGAGTTTATTCTAGACACGGACGCGAGCGACCAGGCGATTGGAGCTGTTTTGTCACAGAAGGGGCAGGACGGAATAGAACGAGTGGTGTCGTACAGTAGTAGAAGCCTTACGTCAAGAGAAAGAAATTACTGTACGACAAGGAAAGAAATGTTGGCGTTGGTGTTTTTCATAAAACAAAATCGGCACTACCTTCTAGGAAGAAAATTCTTAGTACGGACTGATCACCAATCACGCAGGTGGTTGCAAAACTTCAGGGACCCTGAGGGGCAGATTGCTCGATGGCAGGAGCAACTACAGGAGTATGAGTTCGAATGTCACCATCGGCCTGGGAAACTACACGGCAACGCGGACGCGCTATCTAGGATTCCGTCTCGAGATCACGGAAACTGTCCTTCCTGCATTACGCAACACGTAGCGCTAGTCAACCTACAGAAAGCCGAGTATGGTCGTTGGCAAGAGGCACAGGCTTCGGACCCCGACATATCACTCATCTACCATGCGCGGCGCTCGGGAAGGGACAAACCAGCTCCGAAAGGAATGGAAGGGAAAAGCTACGAAGCTCGGTGCTTGTGGGCGATGTGGGATAAACTCGCCATCGAAGAGGGTGTGTTGGTCTTCGATTTCGGCCCCACGTACCTGAGGAGGATTGTTGTTCCCCAGGCGTTAGTTACCGAAGTGCTGTCGGAACTGCACCAACAGCTGGGACACGCTGGAATCAATTAACTCGAATCGGCGGCGCGTCAACGATTTTGGTGGACGCACCAACGAAGAGACATTGTCAACTTCTGCCAAACTTGCGAAAGATGCACGACGTTCAAAAATCCGCCTATTGCTCATAGGGCATCATTACAATCCATGACAGCAGGTTACCCGAATGAAATAGTTGGAGTAGACCTTGTTGGTCCACTACCGGAAACGCCGAGAGGGAATCGCTACATTCTAGTCATGGTAGACTACTTCACCAAATGGTGCGAAGCCGTGCCAATCACACAGGCTGATACTCTCACTGTGGCAACAGCGATGATTAACCACTGGGTTTGCCAATGGGGAGCGCCTGGGCAATTGCATTCCGATAGGGGATCATGTTTCGAAAGCTCACTGGTCCAGGAGATGTGCAGAGTACTCGGTATTGATAAAACGCGAACGACGGCCTACCATCCACAAGGGAACGGACAAGTTGAACGTACGAATCGGTCGTTGAAGTCACTCTTGAAGGCGTTCGTGGACCAGAACATTTACGAGTGGGATACGTTATTGCCTAAATGCTTATTGGCCTATCGCAGTACGGTCCACTCTTCTACCGGACAAACGCCGTCGTTTATGTGGACGGGTAGAGAAGTTCGGTTGCCCTCGGATGTCCGATTACCGAGATCACAACAGGTATACCCGTCGGTTGTTGAATACGTCAGCAAACTCCTCGACTCCGTTCGACGCACACACGAAGCGGCACGCATCCATTTGGCGAACGCTCAACGGCGACAGAAGGAATACTACGACAAGAAGGTCTTCGGTGTCCCGTTGAAAGCAGGCGACCTCGTATATTTGCATCAGGCACCGGTATCCGGAATACCAGCGAAACTGCATCGTGAGTGGGCTGGCCCCTACGTGGTAGACCGAATAATTTCTGATCTGGCTTGTGTGGTTAGGGACCCAAAGAACGCCGTTGGGCCGTCCATGGTAGTACACTTTAATCGGCTTAAACCTTCCCATATCGAATCTGAGCATTCGGATGAGGAACATCACAATGAGCCACCGATAGAAGTAGCCACCGAAGTTGAAGTACCATCTCAAGGGGGCTTTGGTGTGGCAACGGGGACGTTGCCTATATAGAAGGGGTGCGGTGTAAAGAGTGATCGAAACTAGTTCGGCGCGTGGTTGAATTTAAATCGTTGCTCTGACGACAACTTTTCTGTCTGCCTTTCAGAAAGACACTCCTGCGCCATTATTGAAGAAGGACAGAAACCTGAAGCGAACGGTTGACTGTAACTTTTCTTTCATCCCTTCCTACGTTACTGATTCTTTCTTATAGAGCCTACGTGTTGCGTAATAGAACTTACGTCTCAATCCTTGTGGTTCTCCCTTGTCTGCATTCTACAATGGCATTGCTGAGGCCTCAGTCTGTATTGGCTATATGGTTATGTGGGCATACATTTGTATAGGTAATAAGGTAGCACGGATAATCGGCATTATGCTGTGTAACAATGCGATACGACATTATTGTTTGCATAAATTACCTAACGCAGCTTCCCGTGACTGGAGTTAACAGTACCGAAGTGTACGTTATTTTCAACTCGGGGATCTAATTATCTTTTTCCATATGTGCTTGAAACATTAACTAAATATGTGCTTGCCAGTGTTCATGGAGTTTAAGCATTACCTGCTCTTGTACATCGCAAAGTATCCGGAATAGAAGAACTAGTATACACGTGTTATGAATATCATAATACGGTTATTATTAATAGCACCAAGGGGAATTTATCATGTACAGTAAATGCGGAAATTATATGAAGTGTAAGCAATAATAGGATTGCAAAGAAGATAGGAGGGAAATCAATTACTAGGGCTGATAATATTGCACACAATTATCCCACAGTTGTACGCAGGATCACGTGTTTGTTTTATGTTGCTGCGAAGATGAGCGGTGCATTGTAAGGCCATATGATTCGCACACAAGTAGCATTTGTTTGTGCACTCAACGGGACTGTGTTTTCGCCTCGGTGGGCTGCAAAATTGATGCACGGAAATGTAACATATATTATATGGCTGCGTTGTCATAGTGGTCATTAAAGAAGCATGCATTTATAGCTTCATTGCGGTAAAGTAACTGCGCTTATTACACCTACTTATGTTTCACAGAGAAACCTGAATATGGCCTACAGATGCACTTCTTTACTGGCTTCCAGAACCCCACGTGGACGTCCTTCATTTAGAGTATGTTTGTCTCATGACATCTGCCTCACTCTATACGGACTCCTCCGTTATGACACGCAGGGATTCTACACTGGACCCCGACCTCACTCTCTCTAAGGATGTACGCAGTCGAACCTGCAGTATGCTCCTTATCAATGCAAGATCCATGAACCACAAAATGCACTACATCGGTCCTTTTGTTCTTCTCTCCTCTCCACAAATCGTTCTGATCACAGAAACATGGCAATCCTCAAGCACCCCTGACAACAACTTAAATATCCCCGGGTACCCCACGTTCTGCAATGGACGCAACAACCAACGCGGAGGAGGATGCCTTATTTACTTAAGGGACGACTTTGGTGCCTCTGAATTTGAATTGTTACCAATTGGAGACCCAGAGGATTCAATCTGGATCCAGACCAATGGGGGTACACTTGACCTCCTTATTGGTTGCGTATACAATCCCCCACATGCCTCTAATACCAAGATTAAGGAACTAGTAAACCTCTTCAATGACGTCTCCACAATGTCCGCACGCTACAAGATGGTGGGTGGTGACTTTAATATGCCACATGTCTCTTGGAATGGCCAGAGTGCACCTCTCAAATACAGAGGCTTTGTTGACACGATATATACGAACAATTGGATTCAACACGTCCATGTTCCGACGAGGCTGTGTAATACTCTTGACCTAATTTTTACGCTTGGCATCTTGGATGCTGTTACTAGCATTAAAGACAACATCCCAGGAAGCGACCATAAGGTAGTTCATCTATCATTTACGCTCTCTGTCTCATCCTATCGCTCAATTAGTCTAACTGGTGAATCGCGAATGTTTAAAAGCATTAACTGGGATAACTTTTCTCTGCTTGTCCGATCAGCTAACTGGGATACCTTCTTCTTGTCCACTGATGTGGACACAGCCACTCATGAACTCTACAACAACATCACCAATTGTCTAGACGTGGTCGCGCCGCTAATGCACAGCCGCAGGTCAAAACTGATAAAGCGTTCATCCCATCTAAACAAGGTGCTGATGAAGCTCCGGAAAATGCGTCACCAATACTCTAAGACGCATGATTTCCATATACTTGTTCGCATGAACAGAGTCATAGACAACTGGCAGCACTCTCAGGTAATGGTTAAGCTAGCTGAAGAGCGCGCCGCCTATAACAGCCACGATAAAACCAAGTCCCTCACTCAGCTATTGAAATATAGAAACAATCGCACAGCAGCATCCATCACCTCCCTAAGACTCTCTGATGAGTCCGTAATCAGCGATCCTAAGGAAATAGCTGAGATTTTCAATCGCCACTTCTGTGATTGCTTCACTGACATCAACCCGATCTTGCCAACTGCTGTGCCCAAACTTACCCACGACTCGCTAGACATTATTACCTTCGACCTACGTTCCATAACCCGAGTAATCAGATCACTTAAGCTATCACTACACCCTGGCCCTGATGGTCTCCCATCTGCACTGCTGATACTCGGTGGTCAGGACATTCCTGTCCTGCTGCTTAACTTATTTACACTCTCAATGCAATTCGCCGTCTATCCAAACACGTGGAAGCATTCTATAGTCATCCCTAGACATAAACAAGGTAGCCGTCAAAACGTAGAAAACTACCGCCCCATCAGCCATACGCCTATTGCCTCCAGAGTAATGGAAAGGATTGTTAAGGAGAACCTGCTGAACTTTCTGCTTAGTCGCAACCTTATCAATAGACAACAACACGGATTTTTACCGTCCAAATCTTGTCAGACTTGCCAATTTGAGTTTCTTAACAATGTGACTGCGCAGATTGAGGCTAAACAAGCACTAGTCATTATCTTCCTTGATATGAGAAAAGCTTTTGACAGAGTGCCACACGCGGAATTATTAGTAAAGTTAGAATCCTATGGAATCTCAGACCGCCTGCTCTCATGGTTTCAATCTTATCTCTCATCTCGCACGCAATCAGTAAAGGTGAACGAGTCTATATCACTTCCCAAACCAGTCACAAGTGGTGTTTTTCAGGGCAGCGTACTAGGCCCACTGTTATTCTTGCTATATATCAATGACGTATTCCAGGTAATACAATATGGCAAGTCCTATCTGTTTGCTGATGACATAAAAATGGTGTTTTCCATTCACCCATCAAACATGCAAGCCGGTCTTTCCCTGATTCAAAGCGACCTTAGGGCTCTGGATGTTTGGTGCAACAATTGGAACCTGGCATTTTCACCGGCGAAATGCAACGTCCTCTCATACCGATGCATCGTTCCGCCCAAGGCGTTAGCGCTTCAAGGCACTCCGCTTGCTAACAGCCTAACAGTTCGAGACCTAGGTGTACATTACTCCAGTTCTCTGAACTTCGCAGAGCAAGTGAGCCATTGCTCAGCAAAAGCACGCTCCCTCATAAGTTACATATTTAAATCGATGACACTGCAAGAATCTAGGCTTGCTCTCTACAAAATCTGCGCCCGACCTCTTCTAGAATACTGCTCCATTGTGTTTACCAACTCCAGAAAATGCGATAGAGTAGCCATTGAAAAGGTTCAACGATCGTTTACCAAACGTCTTCTGGGTAACTCCACTCTCAGCTATCGTGGTCGGTGCATCAAACTCGTGCTAGAGCCTTTATGGATGCGCAGGCTGAAAACTAACCTCATCTTCCTATATCAGCTTATCAATAATTCTCTTGCGAACTCAATAACTCCCTTCCTATCATCAGCCAACATTTCGTACCCTCTTCGTAATAGACCGCACTCCATTATCCTGCCGAAAGCCCACAGTAGTACCCGTGCAAACTTCTATCTTTACAGATATGCGTATGTGTGGAATAGGCTTCCACATAATGTGCGGGCATCTGATAACATAATCCACTTCCGTACAGCACTTAATAGGTACCTCACAGTCAGTCAGGTTTCTACTCTGTTAAGTATTAACAAACTTGAAGACGACCTGTGGGAAAATGGTCCTGACCACATATAAGCGTTTTCCCCATCCTATCTCACTCAGCTCCAATTTAGTCCAATTGTAGTCCACTTCTCTCATCTGCTTTTTCCGGCTCAGTCTACCGTAGTATGCATTCCGTTTTCTGTTCACTCTTCACTCAATCTTTTTTAGCTCGCTTCAGGTGATGTGACTAACTCAGACAACTCACTGTATGCTTGCAGTCTTCATGTCTGCTGTACCTTCTTCATTCAAACTTCTTAGTTCTCTTCTGGTGACCTTCCTTATGTCATCAGGCCAACGCACAGCCGCTGCTTGATAGACGCCCAGCTGTCACTTGCCTATCTGTAACACATAAGTATTTGTATTTCAGCTTTCTTACCGGCTTTTACACAGCTCCAGCTACCTAGCACGCCGTTATGTGTCGTTCCTCTTACTAATGTAAAATCTTCTTGACAACAGCTAGTCAATGTTGGCTCCATGTCGCTTGAAAGGAGCCACTCCCGGAATATCCAGCCTTCATTTTCTTCTGCAGTCTGTCTCTCTAAGCTTCGCCCGCATGTTGATTTCTTCATCGAAACAGTTGGTATTCAGTAGTGGTCAAACTTCTTAATCATATGGCTTCACAAGCCACTGATAAATCCTTTCTTAGAGCCACTAATCCTGCCTAGCAGAAGCCAGTTGCCATAGCCTTAATTCAACATTGCGGATACTCGGAGCTCGCTCCCTTCTTACAATGTTCATTCTCTTCGACTGTTTGCGTCACAGCTCAGCTGCTTGTTGACCTATTCTGTGCCACTGTAGGATCCACTAGTAACTGATGCCTTCATCCGAATTCCATGGCTGCCATTCACGCTCCCCTAGCGCGCCGTTATCAATTGTTCGTCTTACTCGCGTGCAATTTTCTTATGGGGAGTAGCTAGTAGTTGTTGGCCCCATGTAGCCTGCAAGGAGCCAATACTTCACACTCCAGCCTACATTTCCCTCAGACGTCTCTCTCCTTATTCGGCGCTCGTCTGTTGACATATTCATTGAAACTGTAGGTATCCAGTAGTGGTCAACCTTCTTATTCATATGGCTCCACCAGCCATTGATACATCCTTCTATAGTGCCACTATCTCTGCTTAGCAGCAGCTAGTCGCCATAGCCTCCATCCAACTTTGCGGATACCCGGAGCTCTCTAGGAGCTGCTCATTTCTTATAATGTTCATTCTCTCTGATTGTATGCGTCACAGCTCAGCTGTTTGTTGACCTATTCTGTGCCGCTGTAGGATCCACTAGTACCTGAAGCCTCAATCGGAATTCTATGGCTAGCCACTTATCTCAATCCTAGCGCGCCGTTCTTCTTAGCAGCGTCAATCTTCTTGGCAGTAGCTAGTCATTGTTGGCCCCATGTAACCTGCAAAGAGCCACTTCTTGACTTTCCAGCTTTCATTTTCCTCTGACGTTTGTTTCCTTATTCGGCGCTCGTCTATTGACCTATTCATTGAAAATGTAGTTATCCAGTAAAGGTCAAACTTCTTAATCAAATGGCTACACCGGCCTCTGGTACATACTTTTATAGAACCACTATCACTGCTTATAGCAGCCAGTCGCCATAGTCTCAATTCAACTTTACTGATACCCAGTGCTCTCAAGTAGGTGCTCCCTTCTTACAATGTTCATTATCTTGGATTGTATGCGTCACAGCTCAGCAGTTTGCTGATCTATTCTGTGCCACCGTAGGATCCACTAGTACCTGAAGCCTTAATCCGAATTCTATGACTGGCCACTTATCTCACTGCTAGCGCGCCGTTCTTCTTAGTAGCGTCACTCTTCTTGGCAATAGCTAGTCATTGTTGGCCCCATGTAACCTGCAAAGAGCAACTACTTGACACTCCAGCCTTCATTTTCCTCTGACGTTTGTCTCCTTATTCAGCGCTCGTCTGTTGACCTATTCATTGAAACTGTAGGTATCCAGTAGTGGTCAAAACTTCTTAATCATATGGCTACTCCAGCCTCGGATACATACTTTTCTAGAGCCACTATCTCTGCTTAGCAGCAGCTAGTCGCCATGGCCTCAATTCAACTTTGCTGATACCCGGAGCTCCTTAGGAGCTGCTCATTTCTTACAATGTTCATTCTCTTTGATTGTTTGCGTCACAACTCAGTTGTTTGTTGACCTATTCTGTGCCACCGTAAGATCCACTAGTAACTGATGCCTTAATCCGAATTCTGTGGTTGGCCATTCATCTCTCTCCTAGCGCGCAGTTATCCGTTTTTCATCTTACTCTCGTGCAATTTCCTTTGGCAGTAGCTAGTCGTTGTTCGCCTCATGTAGCCTGGAAGGAGCAACTTCTTGACACTCCAGCGTTCATTTTCTTTTGAAGTCTGTCTCCTTATTCGGCGCTCGTCTGTTGACTTATTCATTGAAACTGCAGGTATCCTGTAGTGGTCAAACTTCCTAATCATATGGCTTCACCAGCCACTGTTACATCCTTTGCTAGTGCCACTATCTCTGCTTAGCAGCAGCTAGTCGCCATAGCCTCCATCCAACTTTGCGGGTACCCTGAGCTCCCTAGGAGCTGCTCATTTCTTATAATGTTCATTCTCTTGATTGCTTGCGTCACAGCTCAGCTGTTTGTTGACCTATTCTATGCCGCCGTAGGATCCACTAGTACCTGAAGCCTCAATCGGAATGCTATGGCTAGCCACTTATCTCAATCCTAGCGCGCCGTTCTTCTTAGTAGCGTCAATCTTCTTGGCAGTAGCTAGCCATTATTGGCCCCATGTAACCTGCAAAGAGCCACTTCTTGACTTTCCAGCTTTCATTTTCCCCTGACGTTTGTTTCCTTATTCGGCGCTCGTCTGTTGACATATTCATTGAAACTGTAGGTATCCAGTAGTGGTCAAACTTCTTAATCATATGGCTACTCCAGCCTTGGATACATACTTTTCTAGAGCCACTATCTCTGCTTAGCAGCAGCTAGTCGCCATAGCCTCAATTCAACTTTGCTGATACCCGGAGCTCCCTAGGAGCTGCTCATTTCTTACAATGTTCATTCTCTTTGATTGTTTGCGTCACAGCTCAGTTGTTTGTTGACCTATTCTGTGCCACCGTAGGATTCACTAGTAACTGATGCCTTAATTTGAATTCTGTGGCTGGCCATTCATCTCTCTCCTTTAGAGGGTTGCCTATTTCGGGAGCCCAGAGAGCGATTCGAGAAGACGGATCGAGTTGCAGGGAAACTGTTATTGGTTCAGCAAAAGATTCCCTGTTAGCTAGCTATAAACCAACGACACCGTGGACGCTCTAGCTAGGGGAACGGATCAAGCACAGCACACAGAGCAGTCGCGCGTTGCAACCGAAGCGAGCGCCAAGCAAGAATGGCGATGAGCAAGTAAAGCATTCGAACTCAGCAAGCAGTTCAACAAACCACACCGGTTGCCTAAGTGTACAATGAAAGAATTTTGGTTAGAATTTTACACAAGCAAACCGGGGAATCTCCAGACTGCTACATAGCCCTCTCCCAGAAGGGACTGTGTAAGCAGTCCTTCGATCTACGTGAGGACTGTCCGTTCGCACTTACTTTTTTACGTAGAACGTGCCTTAGAAATTTTCTGCTCTTACTAAACGTTTTTGAAAATCCACAAAAAAAGACCAAAAAGTTTTGAAACTACCAAAAAAGAGCAAAACCTTTTGAAAACACCAAAACAGCTTTGCACGTTTTTCGCTTTGCACTCTTGTGTATGGCTATGCATTTATGCTGCTTCTTCCTTTTGCTTTTCATATACACCGTCGGTTGGCCGCACCTCGGTTTCACGTTTCGCTGGATCCCCGCGCGTCAACGGCAAGTAGAACGAACTTCCTGCTCAACCGCATACGTGAACTTCACGAACTGTCCCCCCCCCTACAAACATTTTTTTTACTGTTTCGACACCGTAGGGAGGACACGGGTGGGAGCCCGCTATGGTCCGATTGCATGGTTCTCCCCCAGCAGCTGCATCGGGTTTCACAACCTGGTCTCGCAGAAGGCTGGCCGGCGACGGACAGTCCTCACGTAGATCGAAGGACTGCTTACACAGTCCCTTCTGGGAGAGGGCTATGTAGCAGTCTGGAGATTCCCCGGTTTGCTTGTGTAAAATTCTAACCAAAATTCTTTCATTGTACACTTAGGCAACCGGTGTGGTTTGTTGAACTGCTTGCTGAGTTCGAATGCTTTACTTGCTCATCGCCATTCTTGCTTGGCGCTCGCTTCGGTTGCAACGCGCGACTGCTCTGTGTGCTGTGCTTGATCCGTTCCCCTAGCTAGAGCGTCCACGGTGTCGTTGGTTTATAGCTAGCTAACAGGGAATCTTTTGCTGAACCAATAAAAGTTTCCCTGCAACTCGATCCGTCTTCTCGAATCGCTCTCTGGGCTCCCGGAATAGGCAACCCTCTAAACTCCTAGCGCGCAGTTATCCGTTTTTCATCTTACTCTCGTGCAATTTTCTTTGGCAGTAGCTAGCCATTATTGGCCCCATGTAACCTGCAAAGAGCCACTTCTTGACTTTCCAGCTTTCATTTTCCTCTGACGTTTGTTTCCTTATTCGGCGCTCGTCTATTGACCTATTCATTGAAAATGTAGTTATCCAGTAGTGGTCAAACTTCTTAATCATATGGCTACTCCAGCCTCGGATACATACTTTTCTAGAGCCACTATCACTGCTTATAGCAGCTAGTCGCCATAGCCTCAATTCAACTTTACTGATACCCAGTGCTCTCAAGTAGGTGCTCCCTTCTTACAATGTTCATTATCTTGGATTGTATGCGTCACAGCTCAGCTGTTTGCTGACCTATTCTGTGCCACCGTAGGATCCACTAGTACCTGAAGCCTTAATCCGAATTCTATGACTGGCCACTTATCTCACTGCTAGCGCGCCGTTCTTCTTAGTAGCGTCACTCTTCTTGGCAATAGCTAGTCATTGTTGGCCCCATGTAACCTGCAAAGAGCAACTACTTGACACTCCAGCCTTCATTTTCCTCTGACGTTTGTCTCCTTATTCCGCGCTCGTCTGTTGACCTATTCATTGAAACTGTAGGTATCCAGTAGTGGTCAAACTTCATAATCATATGGCTTCACCAGCCACTGTTACATCCTTTTCTAGTGCCACTATCTCTGCTTAGCAGCAGCTAGTCGCCATAGCCTCAATCCAACTTTGCTGATACCCGGAGCTCTCTAGGAGCTGCTCATTTCTTATAATGTTCATTCTCTTGATTGCTTGCGTCACAGCTCAGCTGTTTGTTGACCTTTTCTATGCCGCCGTAGGATCCACTAGTACTTGAAGCCTCAATCGGAATTCTATGGCTAGCCACTTATCTCAATCCTAGCGCGCCGTTCTTCTTAGTAGCGTCAATCTTCTTGGCAGTAGCTAGCCATTATTGGCCCCATGTAACCTGCAAAGAGCCTCTTCTTGACTCTCCAGCTTTCATTTTCCTCTGACGTTTGTTTCCTTATTCGGCGCTCGTCTGTTGACCTATTCATTGAAACTGTAGGTATCCAGTAGTGGTCAAACTTCCTAATCATATGGCTTCACCAGCCACTGTTACATCCTTTTCTAGTGCCACTATCTCTGCTTAGCAGCAGCTAGTCGCCATAGCCTCAATTCAACTTTGCTGACACCCGGAGCTCTCTAGGAGCTGCTCATTTCTTACAATGTCCATTCTCTTTGATTGTTTGCGTCACAGCTCAGTTGTTTGTTGACCTATTCTGTACCACCGTAGGATCCACTAGTAACTGATACCTTAATCCGAATTCTGTGGCTGGCCATTCATCTCTCTCCTAGCGCGCAGTTATCCATTTTTCGTCTTACTCTCGTGCAGTTTTCTTTGGCAGTAGCTAGTCGTTGTTGGCCTCATGTAGCCTGGAAGGTGCAACTTCTTGACACTCCAGCGTTCATTTTCTTTTGAAGTCTGTCTCCTTATTCAGCGCTCGTCTGTTGCTTTATTCACTGAAACTGTAGTCATCCAGTACTGGTCAAACTTCATAATTATATGGCTACACCAGCCTCTGATACATACTTTTCTTGAGCCACTATCTCTGCTTAGCAGCAGCTAGTCGCCATAGGTTCCATTTAACTTTGCGGATACCCGGAGCTCGCTCCGTTCTTACCATGTTCATCTCTTTGATTGTTTGCGTCACAGCTCAGCTGTTTGTTGACATATTCTGTGCCACCGTAGGACCCGCAGGTAGCTGAAGCCTTATTTCGAACTTTATTGCTGGCCATTCATCTCTCCTAGCGCGCCGTTATCCGTCGTCTGTCTTACTCGCGTTTACTTGACATGTGGTCAAAAGTCTTAATGATATGGTTGAATCAGCCACTGATACCTCCATTCCTTTAGCCACTATCTCTGCTCTGCGGCAGCTGTTTGCTGTATGCTCTATTCAACTTTGGGAATACTCCTTAGCTTGCTAGGCGTCAGTCCTTCTGTAGATTGTTTATTCTCCTGGTATAGTTTTTTCACAGCTCAGCTGGTTTGCTGTCCGATCCTTTGACACGGTTGTTATTCATTGGCACCTCGAATGATTAACCCAACAGGCACCCTTGTCCACTGATACCTGGTCCAGTATCGATATCTTCTAATCGTCTTACCTTCAACACTTAGTCTTCCTTTGATATCCATTTAATCTTAGCCAGCTTCTAATATGCTCAGCTTCCTATATTCATATACCTATGTACATTGTAGTTATGGTGTCTTAGGTAATCCTTATCCCGTGAGCATATATAAATACGGCCACATCGTCACTGTCCTTGGGTTTCCGATAACAACCAATCGTGACTACACACCCACTTTCTAGTCTCAGGTAGAATTCGAACATTGTCAGCTTACACCTCATGAATATCTTACCGGAATCCTGCTCTTCATCCCTATGCACATGAAAGTATTCTACCCATCAGGCCATGCCTTCCGCATAAGTAAAAACATCTTTAGCGTAATATCTGTTACACCTTGTACACTAGTTGTCTCAAATAAATGTCTTAATGTAGGATTTTGATCAAACGCTAGGTACATCGACTGTTCCTTTTCGGTCTTCTCTCGGCTTGTTCCTCTCTCCCTTTTCTCTGAGGTCGTGAACATCGGAGAGCTTCGGGATTGAACTGAGGAACTGCCTCCGTCTGGGATGGGACGAAATAACCAACAAGTACTTACCTGGACCATGGCCTCACTTCCACTCTAACTATTTACACCCAACCACCGATGTCCAGTGAGGGTAGCTGGACACGAATTCTTCGCTCCCCGGCAAATATACATAATCAGAGATGACTTCATGTGGTTCTGCGAAGGATCAACACATTATATTCAATAAGAATGTTTAGTACCCGACCTACCAACGGACAGGACCCAGGAACGCAATAGGCAACCAGTTATTGCATCAACCAGCGGAAAAATGGGACGCAACCTGACTGCGAATAACCGAGCAAACAGACTTTTAACAAGAAACATAGCCAGTTACAATTTGCCATTCAATGGATTGGTGGCAGTGTTCCAGGACGTGGTGGGTTTTCGCCTGGCAAGCGTTCTCCCTACAAAAAGCCACAAATGTCCGTTTAACAACACTGCAACGTGGCGTATGTGACTCGCCACCGAATAAAGTCACAGCCCATAACTTTACACTGGCAGGTCAACTAGCGTCACAATTCTACATAGGATCGTTACACTGGGACTTCTACATCTGTATATACTGTTGTCGTTTTACATCCTACCATACGTTGCCCTTTTCCTTCCTTGTGTGCGGGCTCTTCCATTACCTTTCAGTGGATCATTCAGGTTTCTCAATCTCTTATTAGCTGAGGTCCCGTATCTCATGACAGCCAACTTATTGTTTCGCATTTTCAACATTGTACAGTTCCAATCATGGATATATGAACAATTTTCTGCGTTACTGTTACAATTGCATTATAATGTTTGTACCGTTGTACATATCTGATCATGCCTCCATGAGCGTGCCTCGCATAGTCGAGAATAAAATATTTATTTATTTATTTATTTACATAAATATAGGCACTGGGAAGGCGTCGCTTATTGGCTGCGCAGGTCATGAATGTTTGTTTTTAATAATGGTATATTGGTCGCATATCATTAGTGTCCTTATGTACATGGCAATGTTCGCAATTTTTGATATTAGTCCATAAATACGTCTGTTTATTAAGCTCCGAATGGTCCGTCATTGGTGGTACGGGAATAACGGCTTATGCATGAAATAAGATAGAAGTTGTACTCCCCAATGAATAGTTTTAATTTTGCCCATGACAGGGGCATTAGCTTTGCCACTAGGGAGTTTGCAAGGTTTAGCGTCATATACCTGCATGACTGATACTAAAATGTCTATGTATGTGTCACGGCGGTGGCATCATAATAAGCACGGGGGAGGACTCCAATATAGGCCCTGCTGACCTACATTAGCAGTACTTATGAAGTGCTTATAGCAGGGGTAGCATGCTTTATTATGGATAGGAGGGCAGCCACGGAGGTTTCGTTAGGGCGGTGCGTCAAAGCAAACGCAATGTATGGGCATTGTGAACGGTAACGATACAAGTTTTACGGGATCACATGGTCAATAATTGGTTTCCCTCATGGTTTTCAACTGCGTTGAATGCCTTATGCCGCCTAATGGTGAAATATGGAAATGGTAACAAAAAGGAGACACCAAAGGAACACTGACGTCTGTACCGATTCCGAATATCCCCGTCATCATGGGGAGCGTGCGAGGCGCTCTTGACCCAGGACGCGGGAGCACTGAGGAATGGTTTATGGATATGTGTTCCGTACACACTCACATGGAAGCAATATGCATGTAAGTAACGCAGCGTTGACTTACTTTATCACACGTTACCGCTGTCGGACGCCTCCCGTTAGTGCTTTGAATGGTTTATGTTAAAGAAGTTATAACGGAAAATGCCTGGAAATAAGGAAGTGGAGGATAGGTTTTAAAAATAGCATAAGGTTTCCATGCCTAGTTACCTATAAAGTCAAGCTGAGGGTGCATACGGGATATAGCACTATTGAATAAACAAGTGTAACGATCGTCAACGTCTTGGTCTGACATTATCCCGTACCTTGTTGAGAAGTCGGCTTTCCACGTGGTGTGGTGTCCTTGTATAGCACACTGAATGCGCTGGAAGGCAGTTGTTTGCATGCAGGCGGAAAGGTATTTCCCATCAGCAGACGTAGGCTGTAAGCAGCAGTAATGAGGTTAAACAGCTTCCTTAACTGTTGTTGCGAGATCGGCACCGCAGACGTACTGCATGGTACGCTTAGGTTGAAATCCCATAACGGACGTCAATGGGAAGTACATTTTGTCAATGAGTGTAGTCTTCCGCGTATGCGGATGACGTACCTGTAAGTTGCCAGTTAATATATCGGTTATCTCCTGTTCAATGTTTCCGGTGCGAAGGTGTGTTGTAATCACCAACGAATGGGGCAATGAGAGAAATCGTAACTGAAGAGGTTGTTAGATAAGAGGATCAAAGGTTCTATTGTAGCTGGTGCGTTGTCTGAAAATAAAGTGAAATGTGAATCAATGAGTTACACAGGGTATCCGAAGAGTACTGAGCAGTACTTTAATCGGCGGACGATTACGGGCCCATCCACTGCACCTACATGCCAGTGCTCCAACCGCTGCAAGGCGTCCGGTGTTTATGGGATACTTACAGACGGGGGAACGCATGGCTATAGGACAGTGGGTGGCCCTGAAAAGGGCCTTTGGGTCGTTCACGCATAGACGGATGACGGGGGCGCGTTAGTTATCGGAAATGCAAGCGCAATGGGGAAGCTGAGTAAGGCTGCTGCAAGCGTGGGAGGTGGGCATGTTTACCATTTCTGTGGAAGTATAAGGTGATTTCAAAAAGCGCACTAACGTGTGATAATGCTGGTGCCGGGTACCGCAAGTGGCGAAGTAAGCGGAAGAAGGTAAACAGGACGGCGGCATGGCGGAGGACGTTGGTGGTGTGTTACTTGGGCTAAAAGCAGAGCATATACATTTAATGCACTTGCCAATGCACATCGGAGGCTTCAGTGTGACTGCGAACGGTGGCTAAGGCTACTGCATGTGCTGAAAGAGGGCAACATTACCATTTCTGTGGAAGCATAAGTGAGTGAGACAAACGCACTTACTGGTTTCCGGGCGGCGGCATGACACTGCGTGTGCATGCGGAGGATAATACACAACACGGGGGCATGGCGGAGGCTCAACTTGCAAGTTGGAACTATTAAAAAAGGCGTACGTGAAATGGAAATTTGGACGTATCACTAAAACAGCACGGATGGACTTTGTTCTATGACCTGTAGTCCTTCAGGAATGTGAAGAAGCATATACTTCGTGGACCTCCTCCTCCTCTTCTAACGGCACCCACCAAGCACAAACAATGCACGTCGCGGGAGTACGTGTGCTGGCATGCGCAACACGTAGCCCAGCCATCGGAGCCATGTGCGTGATATAATTGTGCTACGCGCTTCACCCGCTCTTCCTGCACGTAATGCGCGACGTCGAACACGCTCATTGTTCAGGCTGTGTTCCCACCAGACATGAGGTAAGCTGCGAAGGCAGCGGTGATAGCATGCTACGAGCCCCTTCATGTCTGTCGACCTGATGGGCCAGGTTTCACAACCATATAGGAGAGTAGAACGGACGGAAATTAGTTGCACACCTTCTAGCTTGTGTCCATGGAATGTTGTTTCCATGACTTCATCAATAGCGAAGTTGAACAGAAAAGGTGACAGCGGCCATCCTTGTCTCCAACCGCTGGTGATACTGAAGGGTGGCGAGAGTTTGCCATAAACCGTCACCCTGCCCGAACTATGTGCGTGGAGGATGACGGAGGCAAGCAATTTAGAGGCAATGTAAATCAGAGTCATCCGTATTTGATTGCCGCATTCTAAACGGGAGCCTCCCTTGTAAATGTGGAAAATGACGGAGCGGTTCCAGTCTGTCTGGACTGTCTCCTACTCCCAAAGTGTTACTAGCAACTCGTGTAAAACATCTACCGGAGCAGGTGCCAAGAATTTGTAGAGGGCTGGGGGAATTCCATGTGACCCTGCGGCGTTATGCAATTTCAACAGCCTAATCTGACGGTGGACATCTGCGCGTGAGTGGGGATCCAAGGAGACGACCCAACCAGAAGGGCGGTTAATGCCCGAAGAAGAAAGCGATAACTCAGGTACGTTAAATTGCCCAGCAGTGCTCCGCCAAACGCCCCAAGCGTTTGGACAAGCTGTGGATCGGCTGGCCACTCTCGTGGCGTATGGTTTCGGTGAGACTAGGTCTTCCGCTGCTTGCTTTCCGTATCAGACGGAATAACTTACAATGATTACCAACGACAGAGGTCATTTCCTATTTCAGAGGCACGATGAGACCACTACGTTTCGCGGTCCTTCTTCAGGCTACCACGTAGTTTTGCCCTGAGCTTTTTGCGAGCCTCATTATATTCGCTTCCAGCCGGAATACGTCGGCGTGCATCCATAAGTTCCAGGGACTGTGCAGGGACCCAATGATCGGTTTCGCAATTTGCTTCGCCACATGAAGACATGGCTGCTGAAAACAACGGTTTAGAAATATGCCACCAGTGGCCTGCAACGGTGTTTAGTGGGCACTTACTCAGCTCAGATGGCTGCATATTTTGGTAAACATTCTTAGCATCTGGCTTCTCCAGCTGCCTGCTGTCAATCCATTTACATGAACGTCGTGTACGCCCACGGAAACGCGTTAAATTGCCGCCTGGTGAAATGTTACTTGATCTACATCATGCGTACGATATCGTACTGTTTTTCGACAATGCTGTGGCTGAAAAAATAACCGTGAATAGCCTCTCGGTAGTGGTCCCATTATTTCGTATGCACCTGGCACCTTCTAAGTGCAAATTGTTGATGCGGAACCACCAGGCACTTGATTACCACCTCGCGCATGCTAACGGCAAAGTGCATGCATTTGATCATCTCGGTTATCTCGGCAGCTGCATCAACAATGATGGGCGGATGGAATCTGGTTGCCGTCCAGGACGTTGCTGTTTAGACCATTTCATCACTTTGCGGCAGGAGCCAGAGCGGCGGCACGCATACCGCAGACCCACAATTAACTGTGTTCCTCGGTTTAACGAGTGCGTTCGATTCACCTTCACGTGATAACGTCAGTTCGAACTAACTGGTTCGATTTCTCATTCTAGCGCCTATATGATTGCAATGGTTTGGTGATGAATCATTGAAATCTATTGCTCTCCAGATGGGTCTTTTGTTCTAGAGACATTTCACTTTTCTTGGCAGCTTAATCAGCAATGACGGGTGCATAGAGACGGGCCGTCAGCTCACTCATTTGCAAAAGGCCAGAGCCGCTTTTTAGCCCTTAATAGAATCTGCGCTCATCTATTGCGACAGAAGGGAAGTTTCCCTCCGTCTGAAAGTCCCGGTAAATACAAGGCCACCAGTGAGGGCCCGTATCTGCTGTATGGCAGTGAGACTTCGGCCCCTTTCTGTCCTGAAGAGCTGAGGAGAATTCAAGTACCTTGATCATCGTTGTTGTTTGCGAATCACATTGCTGGTGTCGGATTGGCACCAGAGTTATCCCCAACGATGAATGTGCGTGTGCGAGTGTAATATGTAGTGGATAATCATGCTAGCTCCCTAGAACAATAGCTAGCACTGAATAAGGTGCGTCGGCTCGGGGCACGTGCTACGTATGCCTGGTCACCGCTTACATATGAGGGCCTTGTTTAGTCGCCAGGTGTAGGATGGCGCAAGGGCTCGAAGGTGGACAGAAGTTGACTTGGCAGTGGGAAATGAAGTCACTGACGACCAAACTTGATACCGTCGGTCCGTGTCGCTTTCCGGTTGGAGTCAACGTGACTCCCTTGTGCCTTGCTTGGAGACTTTACAGGACATGGCTCGCGGATATGCTGACTATGACGCGGGACAGTGAAAGCCGGAGGAACCTCTATCGCCGATACCGACTTATCTTTGCACGATTGCCAGCTGTTTGTGACGTATGTTGATCACACAAGGTGTAGGCGCCTGACCATTAATGCTTGCTTAGGGCATTAAAGTTTTCCGGTCAGTCCCCATCTCTCCCTCGTTGTATTCTTTATTTCATTTGTCCTCATCGGTTTATGGCAGCAAGCATCAGTTCAAATTGCTTACATATTGCTGTTGACCATATGATGATGCCGGCGGAAGCGCACCTGCTTTTTCATAAGAGTATAGCCGTTCGGCATGACTGACCCGGTTGGCGGGGACAGCCATGTAACGCAACTGCCGTACCCTTACCCCTATGTATCGAGTTGTGCAAGCGCCTCCATCCAAATTGTCCTCCCTCTCTTCC
>CALYDF020003794.1:0-10317 GCA_944474145.2 Dicrocoelium dendriticum
CGAACAATATCGATTGTGTTAAAAATCGTCTTACCTGTGAGGCAAGCAGTAGGGTCATGCATGTGTGCAATAGTTTATCTGCCGGGGACCGTGAGTTTATTTAGTGTTCGGTAGTCACCGCACGAATGCCAGTTTCCAGATTTCCTTGCGAACTTCGGGAATGAAAAGGACCAAGGACTATCTTAAAAATGGATTATTCCATGTGCGAGCATGTGGTCAAACTCCGACCTAGCCAGCTTGTGCTTCTCCGGCGAAAGTCGACTCGAGCGTGATGAAACGATTGGGCTGTTAGTCTGGATATGATGCTTGACTTGGGATGCTAAATGCAGAGCAATGTGCGGTGGTTGAAGGATCTTAGAGTAGTGAGAGAAAAGTTCGGCGTAATCTGGAGGGGTCTGTTGGCGAACGTAAACTGGGATGATGGCTGAGATATCAGCGTTGGAGCCTGGGACGCTGAGTATCGTTGCGTTCTCAAATATACTCATTTGTTCCATATTGACCAAGAGGTCGTAATGTCTAAGGATGCCGATAATGACAAACGGAACGCCGGTAATAATGAACACCCAGCGGAATCTTTTACACAGACCTGAGTTAATGCATAAGGATTGTTGACAGTAAGTTAGGATGAGTGTGCGTTTGACTGCACGAAGACTGAGAGTAGACGGCTGAGTCGCCTCTCAAGACGCAGGAGAAATCACACTTACTTCAGCCCCGGTGTCAACCAAGAACGGGGTTCCAGATTTACAGTTCCGAACGTAATGCAGGACGCTGCCGGAGTCATGGCCGATGACATTACTGGTACCTGATTTGGGGCTTGTAAGATTCCCCGATTGGGTCAAGGTGCCAAAGCTGCGGTGCTACCAACGTAGTTTGTTGAGTGGTTGGCTGCTGGGCTTGGTCAACTTCCATTTAGCAACGGTGAGTTATCGAGTACTGAAGGGGAATCGAGAGCGATGCATAATGTCTTTAGTTCATTACGTACTACGGTAAGCTCATAAGGAGAGGCTTATGATACCTTCATGTAGTAGGTGGCTGCTGAGACGCGTTAGGGCTATTCGGCGGATACATAGCGGGTGACGTTGCGCAATCCACTTCCTTGGGAAGATGATCTATAATCGCATCAGCAGTTGCGCGGCTAGAGCGAGCAAAGAGACGTTGGTGAATTTGACGATAGTTTGGGCGATTTCGGGTGGGTGCTGAAGCCATTGTTCCAGAAGGATGAAGTCATCTATTGAGTACGAATCGAGGAGTTTTTCATCGCACCCAATATGGCGGATGGCCTTGCATCTCATAGACTCAAGCCATGGAATAGCGGTTTTATTCGTGTACGCGCTGGCTGTTCCAGCCGAGTCGCGTGCCCCTGCTTAAGAGACCTATAAGAAAGATCTGTATTTGAGCTCGGAAGAGTGACTCTCAGCTGTAGAGCTCACTCTCTAGGAAGAAAAATAACTACATTTAGATTGGTCGGAACTAATATTGTGACGCAAAATCCCACAGTCTAACAAGACAAACCAAAAAGGTGGGTCAGCAAATAGGTGAGGGGGGACAAACAGCGATGCAACACTGATAAATGAGCCAAAAATGTTATTTTCTGAGTGAGCCATAGCATATCACGAAATACCAGTTTCAGAAAGACAATTCCAATCAGCTAAGGAACGAGCGTACCAAAGGTGATTCGGCGTTGAGGTACCATGCTCGCAGTCTGGGTCACCAGTTGTGGGTGCTAGTCAGATACTAATCCCAAGATGTGGCACGTAAGAGGTGTGCCGAGTAGTGAAGTATGGAAAACAGTTAGATCGTTTGGACCCAACGTGTATTTACAAAAGCTACAAATAATGGAGGACAGGTAAGCAGGGTCACGTAGTGGTACGCAGCGTGACTCACGAGGTAACGAATGATCGGTAGGTACCTTTAGTTAAACTAATGGACGATCGGAAGACATAATCAAGAATGAAATGCAATTTCTCAAAACACTGGAAGCGTGAACAATTCAGGTTCACTACACGTCCAAGGAGTGCGTGTGCACTATTTTTTCGTAAACCTTGGCTGTTGTCGTCGCGTATTCGGGGACTTTCTCTCCCACTTGGTTTCGTGTCTCAGATTTCCATCAACAGCAGTGTCACTCACACACTGGCAGGACGCCGTCACTTTCAGGCAACAAATATACGAAATTAAACGACGCGATCACCCTCCCCCGTGAACTAGATGGAATAGTGTGGTTAGCGGCCTATAAATAATTTTTTCCTGACTGTGTTAATGAGGTTCTTTCTCGTTTGCTTTCGCTATCCATCGGAATTATCTCGTACAACTTACGATGTCATGCAGTTTCATCACTGGTTCGGAATTTGTCGGCCAGAAATACTTGTGTTTTCTCCATAATCTTTGTAATCATTACACTCGCAGTACGGCCGCACTTTAGCTCGGCTCTCACTTCACACGCTGTGGGCATTCTAATTCTGCACACACACATCCTTGAGCGTAAGCTCTTTCGAACCAGTTCGACGAGCGCTACTTAGTGCTTCGTACCTCTAAGATTTAACTTGTGTGGATTATACTGTTAATCCCGTACTCTGTTTTCGCACATGCTTTGTCGAATTCTTTTGGTAACATCACATCATTTCTGAGCTTTCCGTGAATACTTTTGGTCCAATTCGGAAGCAGAAGTTAAGGACGCTCAAATGACCCTGCAACCATCTCTAAGGGCCGCGACATAACAGCAGTATGCGGCATTTCTGCGTCGCTCACCTACCAAACATCGCGTCCGAGACACTTGGGAAGTTTATCAACGCCCCACGCCCATGGTCGCATAACGCGACCTGATCAATGCACACTGCGTCTTCGTGTGGTCCTGTGCGCGGTGCAGAATCCGTCAATCTGCGATCGAGCGCGCGAGTGTGAGACATTGTGACGACCAGCAGTCTCAGCGGACTGATGTGGACGCCGAGGCTATGAACCTAGTGACCACTTTCAGTGACCTACTGAGCGCGTATGAACAATCCGCGGTGCCTAAAGGCACTCGTGGAACGTGCAATAAAGTGGTCCAACCAGGGACTTTATGTGGAAACTGATCGATCTATTTTCATGCCAGATGTGGGAAAATCAGGCCTACTGATAAACATCAGGCCACACTTATTTTGATTCTGTGCAACGTGTAATACTGTCCCACTGGTTAAAATCGTAACCGCACTGTCCCAGGAGTATGATAGGCTGGCAGACGTGGTACAAAAATTTTGGGCGCCACAGTAGCTTCGGTAGGAGCAAGCATGGCAGCAGGTTTGACACGGGCCTCTCCACCGAAATCCACTGCAAGCCAACTTCACAAAGCCTGATGTTGCACTAGTAAAGTTGCTGCTGCAAAGACCACCCAGAATCCAACTCGTCCCAGCGTTCACGATTACCTCACCCTCAGCCCATTTGCAACGCTTTCCCACAAACCCACTTTCTTCCAACACACTGCACAGAAACCCAGGAAACATGCTGATATCAGTAACTGCTAGGCCGTTGTTGCATCAAAGAGCCTTCCGAAATCAGCAGCCGCTGGTTCTACTACCACACCCATAACTAATATGAAAAGCAATGCCGCACTGATGCGTAGCAAATCGTTCGGTCTCCCAACTACGGTCCATACTCCCAGGAACGACAATCAGAAACAATTGGATGCCCTATCTATACTACGTACTAACGTACATGATTCCATATGGAATTCTTTGAAGAGGAGGACCTGAACCAATGGAACACCATAAGTATCCGGCTCGTTATTCTGACCAAACACTCCAACTTGACGAGGATCACCCGCCACCCGAATTCCAAGCACGAGGGTGAAGCCAGGCATCTTCGTGTTGTGCTAAACTCCGTCGAAGAGGTGGAAGCAGTGTTAATTTCGACTGCTCGTCTCCAATACGAAATCGGTTTGGTCCGCGTTGTTCCAGATGTTTCATGGGGCAAGCACAAGCATGCGAAGCTAAGCTTAGAAGGAATTCCACCTGAACACTGCAGCCAGAACCGCTTTTATCCACGGAATCCCCCAGTCTCATGAGTACGATGAATGCGAAGCACAGGCACACGAACAGGAGCAGTTGGGTTACCTTCGTGAGACCCTGCTCTTGAATGATGTTGATGCTACTTCTCTCGAGGCTGCAGATATCAGAAATCTACAAAGGGGGCGGTCTAAGGATAGTTAAGGTTGTGCTACGAACTGGGCCGATGGCATTTGTGCTAATGGAACGCTGGCAGTCACTTTGGAACAGGCTACCAACCGAGCTCCGGTTCAAAGCGGCGAGTGCAATTGTTGTCCGCCTTAAAGCACCACCACTGCAGACAAAGGAAGTATTGCTCTTATCCGAAAGTAGGTCTGAAGGAAGTGAGGATCTTCCTGTGCAATTATGCAACCTCCCATACATTATGCAAACTGAGTTGTCAATGGGAATAATCACGATGCTACTGAACCCAACTCTAAGCGACTTGCAGATACCACTACAAAATACGGCTGGTGGCCGATCATACAACGGTCGGTACAACCTTACAGCCTAGCCACAACTCGTTCGGATCGCTGCTGAGAACGGAAGCACTCTTGCATGTCCCAAGGTCTCCTCAACAAAATCGCCGAGCTTCGGTTGCGTCAGGCAACAAACGGTTGGGATCTCATCTTCGTAGCCTTGAATTGATTGTACTCAGTGGTTACATTGTGAGATCGAAACACAACTCGTGGACTTGGTACTTGAAACTGGGTCAACGCAACACATATGCCAGCCGGTAGGCTTAACGCCGCGCTCAACTTCGTCGTGCTTAGACTTGATGCTAACAAGCTATGGACAATTTGTGTATGAGGTTCAGCTCCTGGAGACCATGACGACAGGCGAGCACTCAGTGCGCATTGTTAGCATGGAACTACATTTGCCGTGTTACCGTCCGTGCTGACAGTAAAAATGGGGTTGCAAGCACGTTGTTATTCTCCCTAAAAATACAATCTTGTTGATAGTATGATTGGTTCACTAAACGTGATGAATTGGATTAGATATCGTGGTTTGAAGTTTACTTTGAAGAACTGACGCAAATGGAAGAGCACCTCGAGCTTTGGCTGCATGTTGACTGAGATAACGGTTGCACCGTTGAAATCACGTCAACGGATGGAAGTGCTGACTCATCGTGCAATACTAAAACTGTCTTTCGTGTTCGCCGTTGCCAATGCTCACCGGATGGTTCGTGGGGTGATACGACACAACCTAACCTATTTCCATTCTATGAAAGATAAAAGAGGATATGTCGTTCCCTCTTTGGCTACTCAGATTACCTTCGGTCAAAGAAATAAATTCACTCGCTTCGCAAGCTTCCCACACTAGTGGTTCAAGCACTTGGTTCATAACAAACCATCTACGGTTGAATTTCTTAATGCTGACCTGCCACGATGGTGGTTTAGCAAATGATTTAAGTCAAGATCTGAACTCACTGCTGTATCACTTACTCATCCTCCGTGAACGTCCACGAAATGCCCTTCTTACTTCACGTAGCAACTGTTTCATCCCATACATTATACACAAACAGATGCTTTGAAATGCAAATAAGGCAAAAACGTGATACAGATAATGACCACTGAGGTTCGCAGTCGTACTAGTAAATATGTGAGTCTTATCAAGCAATGAGCTACGCGCTGCGAATCGCCTGCCAGAACAGTTAAACATGGCGGTGGATCGCACAGCGGCAAAGACTGAAGCAGTGAAGTAAGTTGCCGTGCACTACAGCATGTCAAAACTAACCAGCTGCGAATGCCGAAATCCGAATGGTGTCTGGGTGAGAAATCTTTCCAAACGGCCTCAAAACCATATGGAATAAGTTATCGCCAATGAACTAAAGTACAACCGCAGACGGTGGACTAACGCACCCACTAGTTTTATTTCGCTTTTATTCACTAGCTTCCCTGCTATTTTGTGGTCATCATCGGTTCAGCACCACCGCATGTGCTTTAGCATCGATAATGTCTACCCTGATTTACCATGGTTATTCGTTTTCGTGTCTACGAAGCCTGGAAACATACGAGGAGTCGTCACGGCTAGCAGCATATCCTAACGACAATGCACCAAATATTACGCGTGCCTAAATCACAGTCGTTAGATTAGTTTAACACCTGAGTGGTCATTTTGACTGCTCAGCGTTGATATATGTGCATCGTGTCTATATTCGCAAAGTGATCTTCAAATCATTTCATGACTTTTAATATTTTACTCCTACTTTACAACTGTGAGGCTACATGTTTCTATCTGTTACAATATTCGAGAAGAAAAGAGTTGTGTTCCTGCTACCTATAAATCACGTAGGCGGTCAAAATGACCGCATTAATCTAATTCGGATTTTGTTTTCCTATTCAGAACACTGTATTGTGGAGCAAGTAGAAATGAATTCTGTACAACTCGTTCGAAATATTGTGAAAAACTTTATAAAAATTACCAGCTGTGAATAACCTTATCGTTCTCATGTAACATTTCAAGTAGCTGACTCACGGTATTGCAGGACTCACAAATGTAATATTATCATGAGTGTGCAATCGTTCTCTGCATCGAATAGTGTTAAAATATAAATCCAACGTTTTTAAATCCTGCACAGATGTGGTCTCCATCACCTGTTCAAGCAAACTGTTCCAAAGTTTTACCACTCTCTGTTCGAAGCACAGTGGGTGGGGAACACGCTTCACATCCGGCACCACTAGTTTGTATGTATGTCCGCGTGTGCTGCATGGCCCTCGTAAGTGCAGCATTGGCCTCAGCATGGGGAAGTCATGCACCCGACGGTGGGACAAGATGTAGAGTCCAAGTCTCTCGCACCGGTCTTCATATCGCAATCCACATAAAATCGGGGTGAGCCTGGTAGCAACGTGCTGGATCCGCTCAATCTTTCTCGCCCCTCCACGGGTACTCGGAAATTAGGCGGGAGAACCGTACTCTCGCATTGGTCTAATGATGGAAAAGAAGAGGCGAGTGGCAACCACATCAGACCATGTGCTGAAGCAACGTTTGAGTGCCCAAAACATGCGCAGTCCGTTACGATATAGCCTGTTCGTATTGTCCACGGATTTCAAATCGCAGCACGAGATTACATTTAAGTTCTTCACGGAGGGTGTGACATATATCGATTGGCCATCAAGCGTGTAGGTTCGGCTATCAGCACCCTTCCCCAGAATCATAAATACAGACTTGGTTGGGTTGACCGGGAGATGAACTTCTGCAGACCATGTGGATAGGCGGTTGAGGTCTTGCTGAAGTACGTCATAGTCGTTCGGAGCGTCAGTTTCTCTCCAAACCATCATGTCATCCGCAAATAAGGCACACTGCGACCGGTGGAGTTGCGGTAGAGCGTTGCTATGGATCAGGAACAGAGTGGGCACTAGCACATTACCTTGAGGTATGCCACTTGTTGATATATATCCATCAGTTAGGTGGTCGTCGACCAGTACCCTCTACTTTTGTCCAACAAGAAAGTCGCGGATCCACTAGTGCATTGATCCACCGACACCGCACATCCTATGTTTGTGAAGGAGGACCTCATGGCTGATCTTGTCGAACGCTGTACTGAAATCGATGAATATGACCTCGATAGACTTCCCCTTGATTATTGCCTGCAACCACTTATGCCTCGTCACAAGCAAGTTTGTAATGTATGAGCGGCCTTGCATAAAACCTTGCTGTGCGGGCTTCAGGACCTCTCTTGACTGTAGCAACTGCAATAATCACTTTTACGATTTTCGCCGCAATCTTTGCCAAAGTAGTTGTCAGGCAAATTGGCCTGTAGTTGTCTACTTTGCTAGGGTCACCGTCTTTCTGAATAGACTTAACCACCAAACATTTCCAGTCAATCGGTAACGAACTTCCGGACAGCGACCTGTTGAGAAGGGTAATCACGCCAGAAGAGATGATGGCCGAAAGTGACTTGAGAATCAGTGGGTGGAGCCCATCAGGTCCGACAGGTTTGGTGCCGTCAAGACTGACGAGTAGTTGACATACTTCGTCAACTCCACAATACAGACTGCTGAGTTGGGTAAACGCGGTACACGTCGAACTCGGTACAGACACCTAGTCATTCAAATACAGCAGTGAAGTGCGCTGCCAACGAGGACGCATGCTCAGTGCTAGAGGTTACGCTCTGTCCGTCCGGGCCATCCAGCACTGGCACATCACCTGCCGGTCTCAGGTGTCGCTTCACGTAAGCACAGGGTCTCTTTGGGGCGGTCTTCGTGGCGATTGCTAGCTGCTCTTCGAAATGTCGGCGCTCGTTCCTGATTGCACTGTTACAGAAGTACCGGTTACTTTTATAGGTTTCATGCTTACTGGCAGAGCCAGAGAGGAGGAATCTGTCCCACAGTCTGCGACGCCTCCGAGCCAGATTTCCATACTCCTTGTCAAACCAATGACACTTAATCGGTCCAACCTGCCGACATTTCAAGGGCACAAATTGGGAAGACAATGAAGTCAATCTCTTTTATAAACGTCCAACAGTTTTCTACAGATGCAGCTTGTGACAGAGACCAATCCAGTTGGTTTTCGGCTCCAGCTAGACTGTCGAACTCCGTTTTCCAGTAGTTGTAAGTTGGCTCCAGCATACGTGAATACGGCAAAGGTAATTCCATATCAGCTATGGGCACTGAGTGGTCGCTTGGGGCTAGGGGTTTCAGTATCCGAAAGTCACGCACTTGTTGTTTGTAGTTCGTTAACATTAGGTCGAGACAGAACGGGGTTGAGCGTGTTGTTATGCGTGTTGGCTGGCATATGTATTGTGATGCACCAGTTTCAAGTACCAAATCCACCAACTTTGCTCCAACCTCACCATGTTAAGGCATCAACTGCACATCAAGCCATGGTATTCGAGGACCATTAAAATCGCCCATAAGTAGAAAATGTGGACGACTCATGTGGGTTCGAAGATGAGGTACCCAATCCAAACAACGATTCAGGGAGCTGTGATAGACTGCGCCCACAAGTAGTTCTCCGCGCCTGAAGTGGATGGCGCACCACAGTAGCTCACACAAACCACCGTCACTTCGGTAGTTGCTCACAAGTCTCCCACGCAGGGAAGACCGTGCATAGAGCAAGACGCCACCGTCGACATTCGTTAATCTATCGCAGCGGAAGCTTGAGTAACCGCTGAGTTCAATTTCCTGGGCGTATACCTCTAATGTAGCCAAGTCTCTGCGAGTCCGACTACATCTGGCCGCTCAGACTCAACGAAACTCAAACCTTATCGCGCTTGTTCGTAACACTGCAAACGTTGGTACAGCTACTCGCAGACCCCAGCAGGAACCTCTGAGCGTGCTTGAAGTGTGAGCAACCTGTTTATCCTGATTCGCAGATCCTTGGAAACCACCGGAAACCTTACGATACAGAGATTTGTTTCGCCCTCACCAGTACGTCTTTTCAATTCAATGATGGTAGACTCGAGACATTTCCGGTCCACTGGGTCCAGGTTTGGATGAACATGGATCTTCAAACCTTTCAGTCCACTTAGGCGGGACAAGATTAGTCTTGGACTGACTTCGTCCATAAAAGTGGTTCTCATAAACCGATTTTATTGATCATCTTGTTGTCTAAGACAATTAATTTGCCTCGCTTTTACCTTGTCCTCATCAGCTTCGAGGGGTCGGTCAATTAGACTCTGTAAAACTCGACATCGTGATCATAGCGCACTTGAAGTGATGGATCACTGGACTCCGGCGCGTGAAAGATCACGAGGTTGTAACGCCTCTGGTCGGACGAGTTTGATCTTGCAGGGCCTCATGTGGTTTGGCTAGCTGTTGACAGAGAAATTAAACGCCCAACATCTTTTCGTAATTTCGTTCTTTGTTCTTTCCACTTGTCTTCAGCACACAGGCTTTGATCTACTGGGACATCAGAGCTCGTAGGACACAACAAAGGTAGACAATGTATGCCAGTTGAAAGTAGGCTTTTCCCAACGGTTGTACTTCCTGCCGGTGAGATTGCACGGATAAAGGAGGAAGACTGAGGTGGAACCTGAGGGCTATTCGGGATAGGTTGTTGGGCCAAACACGGAGCAGTTGGCAACGGAATGATGAAGCCTACAAGTCGGCTTTATTCCTTCTGGCTGTATTTTGTTTCAGCAATTTGCACATCACGTTTGAACGAAAGCACGTTGGGTTTCTCGAAGACGACGAAAATGCTCAGCTGATAATCCAACACATGAAATGTGGTATTTAACTTGACACCAAACACACGTGAGGGCATTTGTACGAAATCCGACTACCTTGGAACAAATACCACAGGGTGGTTGCTTCGGCGCCGACAACAAGATGGCGACTAATTGCTGGAGAAAATGGCA